>APFE031745613.1:5688-30883 GCA_000404065.3 Pinus taeda
TAGGATGATTTACACTACTTTTCTTTTTCAATGAATTCTCTAGCTAAGAGAGTTGGAAAATTCAAAATTTGATAAAAGGAACTTTCTTAACAGATAATCAAAGAAACAATCTCTTTATCTTTTCCAAGCATACAACACATGACCACTCATTACTTGCACGAAAATTCCTTTCTCTTTCAAAAACTTCAATTGCTACTTAAAACAAACTTTTCTAAGGAGATGTTTTTGTATTTTTCCTATTTAACAAAGCATATAAAACTATTTTAACAAAAGCAATTTCAAAATTTATAAAAATCTATGAAAAACTCACTCAAAAGAAAATCAAAAGAAAATTTACCTAAAAGCAAGTCTAATGAGGCAAAAGCCTACTAAGATGATTCCAGGTTGTTTTACTTGGCAACAATCAAACCAAGGACCAGCTCATGCAGAATCATAAACCAGTCAAAAACAAAAATCAAACTCTTTTGTTCTTTTCTTAAGAATGAAATTCACAACTTCAATCAACAAGTTTCTTCGAAATTCCACAAAGAGACAACACAAAGGTAGGTTCCTCACACAGGTAGACTTTATGACAGGTTCGAATCCTAAGAAGACTGATAAAACCAGAGAGATCCAAGGTTTCACAACTTCTAAAGTCAAAGTCACTACAGGACCAATGCAAAAATCAAACCCTAGGGCTAGAACTTCTATGAATTCCACTAAAACTCTTGACGCTAACGAAACAAGTTCAGGTGAAGATCTCTGACAGATAACCAGTGGATCTGGGCAGTAAAAACTAATTAAAGACAAAATCTAAGAGGAAAAATGGAAAAAATGGAAATTTCTCAATTTTTGACAGGGTACGCAGGCAGCCTATTTGCATAGGTGCGTGCACACTCTGTGTACAAAGTTGCAGTGCATACAGGTACGCACTGTGCTCAACTCAGAGGGTGCGTACTACTAGAAAAACCAAGAAAAACTAAAATCTAACTTAACTCTAAGCTAGCCCACCCAAATACACAATCAAATAGCCAAAAACCAAAAAAGAAATGACTTTTTTCAGATCAAAATTTCACACAAAGGAAAAATCATTCACATCAATGGAGTCCGCAGTATGGTCGCCAATTTTTCATGCAGAAAGAGTTAATCTTGCGGACAAAACCAACCTCCCTAAAAGCCTAAGACTTTCTAGTGAAAAACAAGACAATTAAGAGCAATCCTTCTCTAAACATGCATTTACCATACAAGAAATCAAGTGTTTAGATCCTACCTGTAGTCCAACGCTATTGTAGTAGTCCAGCCTCGTCAATCCGGATGAGCTCCTCCTTCACTTCGAAACCTGCATTCACTAACAATCAAACGATTAAATAGCACCTGAATATCTCATAAAATAAAACATATTCAACATACAGACCAAGGAGTATATGAAACAACTCATTAATAACAAATTGTTGAGAAGAATGGACTTATTTGTATTAATAGGAAACAAAAGAAACCATTACAACCTAGCCTTGGTGTTGTGCAAGTTCCTCCCAGGGTCCAGCAAGAGTTTTCCTTTACTTTGATAAGCTCACCCACTTCCAAATGAAACAAGAAAGGATGGGAATCTCTCCTCACAAGCTTCCACAAGGAAGTCCTAATTCCAGCAGCATCTACCCTTTTGAATGTTCAGCTTTCAACCTCCCCTCCTCTGGCCCAATGCTTGTATTTATAATGTTCTAGAGGAAGTTAATTAGGTCCATCATCAATGGGATAAGCCCCTTTTGGATGGGGTAGCTCCTCTCTTGATGGGATAAGTTCCTCTTTCATAGGGATACATGAACCATCTGGAGGCGCTCAATACACGTCAAACAAGCTTCTAGAATGCTCTAGAAATGACCACAAGTAACTTTTTTAAGATGAAACTCGCGCCTTTTGACCTTTACAGGAGTACGCACCCACCCCTTTACATACAGAGCGTGCAAGGACGCAGGTATTGTGAAATTGGGATGCGTACACGCAGGTAAGGATGAGAGAATCTGCGTACCTAGAGATAAATATGTTTTTAATGACTTTCTCTCTTTCTTGAAGTTTGACATGGAGAGCAGAGGTATGAGGCTTGCCAAGGAGGATAGTATGACTATTGATGGAGTCATACTAACTGCAAATAGTCATGGTGACAAATTTTAGTGTAACAAGATGCTTATGGTGCAGATCATACACAGTGTATGATAGTTGCTAATGACTTCCATGGTGTTGTTTAGATATTTTGTCCCTGTAATAAATGTCATGTATATCATTCGATGTAAAGGTCATATAAAGACCCATGATGTAATAATTTGTCTCTATCTGTTATAGTCTTCTGATGAGTCCTTTTTGATCATATGATGTAATTTGTACCCCCACTATGCATGGGAAGGATGCTGTAATAATTTCTATATTTTAGTCATGTATGAATTGGTATATCCCCACTTGGTTGGGAGGATGAGTCAAATTCGGTATATCCCCACTTGGTTGGTAGATTGATGTATGTATTAGTCATTGGTGATAGGAAGGCCAAACTCACTTAGTTGAGTTATAGAGTCATGTTATTCTTTTGGAAAATATTTGCAGACTCTGCATGTGCTCAGGGGGAGCATGGATGATATAGTGCATATCATCATAAACAAAGGGTGAATTCAATCAGATAATTCAGCATGTGCCTAGGGGGAACATGATCAATTTTTATATTTAGCTATTCAAATATTAAAGTCTTCATTTTTCTCAGCGCTTTTCCCTTGATATCAAAAGGAGAACATGTCTTGGTCCGCCCTTTGCCCTTGATGTCAAAGGGGGAGAGTATTGTTTTTTTGCTTGTTATCTCTAACAGTTTCTACAGCTTGTAGTAATCAATACCAACATGGTTGTCATCAAGTCCAAAGGGGAAGATTTTTGGCATTATGATGCATGTGTTGTACTTGATTGCAACCTACTTATAGCAGAACAACTCACTTGTATATGGTAGCTAGATGAATCTATGTATCTAGATGAATCTATAGGAGAGATATCAAATGTGACAGAATGCATGATAGTTGTGTTTACAGATATGAAAAAATACAGGGTAGTTCAAAGGAATCAGTTCAGAAGGAAAATAACATTATAACAGGTCTATTCAGAGGGAAGAAAGTAATGATACAAAAAAATAGGATGAAGGAACAAAGAACTACAGATCAGAATCAAGAAGTTGAATAAAAAGGGCATTTTCAGGTGTGTTAAGTTGTATATGCAGGTTCATTGTAGAAAAAGAGTGTATACACGTGGATTAATAGAATAGAAGGAGCATATATGTATACACACACTTTCACAGGAGGAAAGGTGCATACATGTTGGAAAATCAAGGTTTTGGTCTAAGATATTTAGTCCAAGATATTTTGGTCCAAGGTATTGATCCTTGGCATTTGGTCTGAGGTATTGACCCTAGGTATTTGGTCCAAGGTATTGGTCCTAAGTGGTTTTGGTCCAAGGTATTGATAAAGGCCTAAAACTGTATAAGGAGGAGAAGATCATTAGGCCATAGGGTGCAAGTATTGAATATCTTCTGAAGTGTTAGATCATATATACATGTTATGAGCTTTTGATGCTTTCTTGATCTGATCTGAGGATGCACCTATGTGGTTGATAATGGTTGATGGATCGGGATCATAAAGCCTTAAATGAATTATCATTATGTCATTTGATCATGGACAGTTTAGATATGAATATTGACGCATGTTTTATTCTATAAATGTTATGATCTGGGTATGATTGAAGTCTGGAATGTCTGTGAAGTTTTAAGTTAGTATTTGCAGACATGTACACTGTTTCGCTTTGGTAAAATTGCGTATACATGCTGGTTTGACACATTGAAGTAGTGTAACTATGTTATCACTCGGATGTCTTCCCTAGAAGTTATCAAATAAGGAATAGTCTGAGGTAACCACAAACCTAATATTTTAGACTCGGGTTCTAGCTAACCTAAGTCTAGAGAGGGCTCTCTCTTTATAGTTTAACTTTGTTTTGAGTAGGATTTCAGGCTAGTTCTTAGTGTTCATGATGTTTTGGTTTTGATTGGGTGGTGGAATTAAGAAAACAGAGGGGAAGAAAAAGTGTTAAGGCCATTGGGCTATGGAGTCAATCAAAGAGTGGCTTAACTGGATCTGATCAATTACTAAAGGAGGAGTTCACAGGGTAGGCTAGCACAACAAAAAGCAAATTTACAAGTTCAAATGGATGAGGTAGTCCTAACCAGGGTAAAAGGGCAATGAAGAATCCTTAATCCGGGATCAAGATGAAGAAGAGAAGGAGATCAGTAGCAAAGGGCAACTAATAATTCTTTACTATGGACCTAAGGGGGGAAATGACGGAAGTAAGGGATCAATTAAGAATTCCCTGACTAAGATAGTTTAGTAGAAAACAATGAGAAAGTAAATAGTCAAAATAGAGAGCATTATAGATAATTATGAGATATCATTCCTTGTTTACTATTCAGATTTCATAGAGAAAACATGTGAATATTTATAACATGACAAGAAAACAATAATTAAACATGAAGAGATAATACTTATTTGATTCCAACTATGCACAAGAATCCAGTGAAATGTATTTAGCTTTATTTCATGACCCAGCAAAACCAGTCCAGTCTTGAATACAATAGCTCCTTAGCTTGATATAAAATGTCTACATAAATGTATTTTAATCCACCCAAATTACTTCAAATTATGAAGTATTTATACAAAAAATGTTACAAAATATCTCATAAAAATATGAGAATTATTCTAGGAAACTGAAAATATCTTCAGCATGAAGATAAAGATAGATGGAGAACTATCTTCTTGCTGTCCCTTTTATTGTGACTGTGTTGGCTATTGTAATTCAGATTTGGCTCTTTCAGTTGCTTTATAGCTATGTGTTGGGATCACTTTCTATCTTCAATCTACTGATACTCTTTACCTGCTACACTTTGACTCTGTTTTATATGATTTACTTGAGTGCCATATAGATTTACTGTAGTAACCTCATATTAAATCTGTTAATTTCTTCCACCATTCACCTTTGGGTAATCTCATCCTCAACATTTTTCTATATTTCTCATCAGCCTCGGTATACTTCAAAAAGTTTTGCTTGGTGGTGAACATGTGCTTTATCTCATGCTCTATAAAAAACAAGTTTTCCAAACTATCATATAATACCTTTCCAGTGCACAGAGCTTTTACCCCTGAAGTACTAGCTTGGCTACTAGCCATCTTGTTTAGTCTTTCAATGTAATCCTCCTAAGTCATTAACTTGTCATGGATTACCATAGTACTAGGGAGTCCTTTTTCCCTTAAAATACCATACATTTTCATAAATATATCAATATCAACTTGGATGCTTTGGCATCTTTTCTCCAAATTGAGCATAAGGTTCCTTTTGGTGAGAATCTTCTTGATTTCGATGATGGTCCTTGTTTTGTCTTCCATGCCTAGTTCATCTAACTGATACCTATTTTTACTGTTCAAAATTTCTATCAATTGGTTGGCCTCTTCGGGTTTGTCTCCCGGCTCTTCTCTTGTTTTATGAATTTCTTCAGTGGCAACTTTCACCAATTCATTTTGCTCAAAAATTATTTGAATAGATGGATAAACATCTTGACAGAGTCGATGATGTTGGCCCAGAGCATTTCCTTCATATCTCCTAGTGGATTTTGTAATCTCAAGTCCTTTTCAAGGACTTTTATCCTTTCTCCCATTCTTTGATTCTTCTGAACTTCTTCCTTCTATTGTGTCTGTGCAAGTTTGCAATCAGTATCCAAACTTGACACCTTTTCTCTATGCTTCTTAAGCTCAGTAGCTTGGATGGTCATTTCCTCCATGGATTTTTTACCAATTTAGCTATCTTTTCTATGGATGTCCCTGTGCTTGAAGATGCACCTGTAATTGGCATAGCTATAGTTGGTGGAACTATTGGTGCTAAGGATGCATCCAATGTGGAGGGTACTACTGTAGAGACTATAGGAATAACAATCTGAGGGGTGGTGGCCAACTCACTTTGTCTAGACTGAATCAAGTTATCCATCTCTTTCTCTATATCTTTTAGTTGATCATTCAACCTGAGTACTAAGTCTATAAGCTCTTCCTCCTTTCAAGTTTCTAATACTTCAGCTGTTTGTGGATGATGTAGAGGAGGAACTTTAAGTTGTTTTTTAAATGCAACTATATCATCATTTTTCTTTTTAATTAGCATTTCTACAGCCTTTACATCCTTGGGATCATGTCCCATCGCTATTATTAAGTCCTCCAATGAATTTTTCCTGGTATCCTTGGCTTGTGAAGAGGCCTTCTATAATTAGCATTGAGCTGATATATTATTCAACGAATTTTGGAGTTGGTGTGTAGTAATGGCCTTGCTGGTCAATGTAAAATAGATAATTTCTCCAGTCTATTTGTGTAATTCTATTTGGTCAATAGGATGAATATCCTTCGCTAACACCTCAAAATTTGTCTTCAAATAATCTGATATAGACCTGGGCTGCTATGTTGTAGGCTTCATGAAAGTCATTTGTATTTTACCTTCTTTTACATCAGAGGTTGACATTAACCTTGTTTGATTAGTAGGAGCTAGTTTAAGGTATTGTGCATAATTTTGGGCCTTCAAGCTTTCATTTCTAGCCTTTATTTCTTTATATTTCTCTTTGATGTCTTGGTTCTGACCTGTTGGAGCCCTGAAGGAGGATACTTCCACGCTCTGTGGTTTCTTCAGCATTTGAGCCTATGAAGCGGAAAGTTCTTGTGTACCTATAGAGGGAGTGGTCTACCTGCTTTTTTCTCTTTCTATACCTGTAGTTCCAGTTGTTTCTTCTATGAACTCCTGTTCTAGAAATGGATTCAACCTTTGCCTTTTAACATAAGTATGTGCAACAGGTATGCTAGAAGGAATGGCCTCCTCTCTATTTCTTTTTGGATTCTTATCCTCATTTAGAGGAGTCTGTACAATAAGAGGATTATTCATGATGTTTTATGGCTTAGCCAACTCTTTTTTTATGTCTAGCTATTCATATTCCTCTTGCTCTTGAAGTTCTTCTTATGGTAGTTGCTCACTGTGTTTTTGTGTCTCCCTTTGGGATTTTGATTCTTCTGGCACCTGTATAAAGGAATCTTCGTCAAGTCTTCTTTCTAAATCAATCAACACATTATTGACAACAATGTCTATACTATCCCTGTCTACTAGAATGTTCTCCACCCATTCCAATTGATTTTCATATTGTTCTATTTGAAGAATTCGGTGGTGGATGTAGGGAGGCAATTTGTTTTTCTGTTTTCTGTTACAAATGACATCAAAGGGGTCATATCTCTAGATGAAACTTTGTTTGAGTTGGAGCCCTTGAAGAATTTCCTTTGCAAATCTTCCAGCTTCTCTATTGTTACACACAAAGGGGCCTAGCTGGTCTTTTACTTGGAGTTGTGCCTTTTTCTTGGCCTTCACAAAATGTACCTCATCAGAGATGATTATTTTTGTCTAGTACTCCAGAGTAAATAATCTCATTGGGAGGTATCTTGGCAATTTGTAAGGTGCCAATTCGCAGTCATATATTCTGATTTTAGTGTGATCTTGGTACAAGTACCAATCTCCCACTTTGTACTATTTGGACAACTATAGGACCCTCTTGATGTATGCATTGATTCTTGGAGGAGGGCTTCCTATCAACATGGTAGCTACTGGAAGCACAAATAGATCTATAAAATTTGTATAGGTGTATGGAGATTCATATTTGTGGATTAAAGGGCTCCAGAAGACTACTAATTTAAGATTGCCTCTCGTGTCAAGCTTCTGAATAGTGAAGGGAAATTTTTCAGCTTGATAGTAAAGAAAGAGATGATACAACATTCATAAGTATTTGAATACTCTTTCATTTTCCAATCTCATGAACTGATCATGCATTTTGTTTGAGATGAATTTTTCATAGTCAAACATGATGGCAGGGGGCTACCCAGGAGTGAAAATGGACATATAGGCAAGAATAATCTCACATATTCACTAGTAGTATAGCCTAGAATACTGGATATCCTTGATATGATTTCTTTGCCAAGCTGAGAAAAAAATGATGACATGTAAGGAGGGGGATCCTTTGGTATGTGTTTTTCTTATACAATGAAAGTCTGGAGTATTTGAGAAATTTTGGAAAGGGGAGTTTAGGGAATCTGTTAAGCAAGTATCCAATAGAAAGGGGAGTAATATTTTGACCAGATTGCAATTGCAGCATTTTATTTATGGACTTAGTGGTGATGGTGAAAAGTATTGTTTGGTCGGGGTACATCACCGCTCTTAAGATGGGATTGTAGCTCGTATGACAATAGTGAACAATTTCAGGGAAGATATGGGTGTTGGGGAATTGGTAATTGGGTAGGTTTGATTACCAGAGACCTATTTTGTCTACATGGTTCAAGTACTGGTCTTTGTACTTGCAGCACAATTTCAATGGGGATTCTTCAATAGAGATGTCTTTAATTTGAAAGTCTTTGTTTGCTAATAGGAGATGGTCTAAATCCCTATGGGGAGTAGAAATGGGTAGGATATTCAATGTAACTAGTGCAACCATCCTTGGTTCTTGTGGATTCAAGGAACGGGGCAAAAGGTATTCTATAAAATTGGGGGTCAACTGGTTTATTTTGGAATGGTTTGGAGTTGTTGGGCACCTGTTTTACTTAATTACTTAATAACTTATAGGAATTGAGTAAAGGTTCAGGAATTCAATAGGGTTTATTAGTGAATTTGGGTAAATACCTGGTTTTGGCTCTAAATGGATTGATGGGTGACTGTAGACAGTTCGCAGAAAATGCATGTGAATGAAGGATGGTCTGGAAGTTTAGAAACTTCAATAGTTTGGTAGTCGTACGTGGGTTGACAGTCGCATGTACTCTGGTGCTTGCATGGAGGTCTAAGCGGTCTCTTTCATGATAAGACTAAAAACAATGATTTTTTTTAGTTTATTTGCAAATTCGATTGTTTTGGTGGGTACAAAGGGACAGGTACATTTGGAGTTAAATAAGGGATGAGATGTTTTGTCGTTTAGTGGGAGGTGGCAAGTAGTTTTACTTCGCATAGCTTTTGGGCTTGAGAGGTTTCGGGGGAAGGCTGCCTGATGCCATTTATTGGGTGCCACATAGAGATGGGGGGAATAGTGAAACCACCCATATCGGGTGGGAAAAGGTTGGCCTCTGGAGGCCGCCCGATATGAGCGTCAACCATCGGATCAAATGGGACCTGATCGCACGGTGATTTGGGCGGGGATTTGATATGAGGTTTAATGGATGGGCCCGTCGGGGTTTTAAAAGTGGAATTTTTTAATTAATCATGGGTTATGGAGGATTAAGGGCATCAAGGATGATTTCATTGGTGGGGGTCGACTATTAATTAACTACAAATCGATTAATTAATCTCTTTTATTTGGCGGAGGGTTTTCGTTCTTAATTAGTTGCTGATGGACTAATTTTAACCTATTAATCCTTTAATAACATTAATAAAGTTTATATTTCAAACTTTGGGATGGGATATTAATATTAAGGGGTTTTAATAAATACATAGGGAAAAGGGTTATCTTCTTGGGAGTTAATATATAATTAAAGTCAAAGGTTAATATGAATAAAGGCAGAAAATGTTTTTTAGTGCTAAGTACAAAAATGAGTTCTTTACAATTTGTTTTACTTTTCACATAGAAAACATAAAAACTTAGGCTAAGTATGAATTTGTGGGTTTTTTGTAAAAGGGGGTTGTTATGGGGGTAATGGCTTTTCCTTGAGAAAAATAGTGTTTAAACCTTAGGAAAAGGGGTTTTATCATGTAAAATGATTTTTCCTTAGGAAAAGAGATTTGTTGGGGAATATGAGTGAATTTGAGGGGGTGAATTCTTATGAGGGGACTTTTAGTACTTAAGACCTATAAGTCATTGGGCCGAGGGCTCGGTCCCTCCAGAAGTTAGAGAAGTGATCTGAGCCCCTTTAACTTAAGATTCTAGGTACATTAAGACTTTCTTTGGAAATTAGTTAAGTGAAAAATGTAATGAATGAGGGACGTTAATCAGTTGACTTTGTGTGCTTCGGTAAATGCTCAATACACTTAGAAATTTGATGATGAAGATGACTAATATGATCTTTATCTAATCAATCATCACAATTCCGCAACCATTCAACTGCTTACCCATCTACTCATCCTACCATTTTTTCTTCTCTTTATTAGGGTGCACTTAAGCTGGCAAACTCTTTATCAAAACCTTTTATTTTCTTTTACAAAAGTAATCTATTTAAAACTAACCTTATTACATCCAAGGGCTCAGATTAAACAGTTGAGCTCCTTTTATTTTACTCTACCTATCTACTTATCTGCCAAGATTAAACAATTTGGTCAGATTTTATTTTCTATCTCTAAGCATAAAATTGAAAACATGAAATAGCCAAGTTTAAACAGTTTGACCATCCATAGATTGTCACAAAGGTAACAACCTGCACACAATCTTATATTCTGCATAAAAAGTAAATAGTAGTGGCATTTTGTCTTGCACACTTTCATGGTCTTTTTCTTTCTTGGGGTTCATTTTTTCATCTTTTTTGACGTTTTTTATTCTTTTCATCCTTTGATTTTTATTTTAGGACATACCCTCTTTACATTTTTTTAATTTTTTGATTTTTTGAATATGGAAAATGTTTGCAGAAAGCAAAGGTATGTACATTACAAATTTGACCTCAGCTATTCAATTATTATGACCCCTATTGGTATAGGAACATAATAGATGGATCAGGACCATAAAGTCTTAAATGAGTTACCATTATGTGGTTTGATCATGGACAATATAGATCTGAATATTGATGCATGATTTATTCTGTAAATGTTATGATCTGGGTATGGCTGAAGTCTGGAATGTCTGTGAAGTTTTAAGTTAGTATTTGCAGACATGTGCGTTGTTTCACTCCGGTAAAAGTGCGTATACACACTAGTTCGACACATTGAAGTAGCATATACCTTATGAACTATGATGTTTGAAGTTGCAGTTGGTTCTAGTTGTTGATGCAGAGTTCTGAGTTATGCTTTATGTTCTGGTGACTGCATTCTGGTGATAGTGATCTGAATGTTCAAATTGATTGATTGTCATTTACTTTAGTAATGAAGGATGAGATATAAAGATAGATCAGGATCATAATGACTTATCATTATGTGATCTGATAATGGATGGGCTAGATCTGATTGCTAACACATGTTTTATCCTTTATATGTGATGATCTGGGTATGTCCAAAGTCAGGAAGTGCAATGAAGTTTTAAGTAAGTATCTGCATATCTATATGCTGGTTTGCTTTGGTGAAGTTTCATATACACACTGGTTTGGCTCTTCCAAGTAGCATATACACTCTGATGCATGGTTTTTAGGTTACAAATAGTTCTAAATGATGATGCAGTGTTCTCGATTTAGATCTGTGTACTGGTTACAATAGTCTATCGATTCCAATTGATTGGTTGAAGTTGATTAAGTATGAATGAATGTTTAATTTAGTTGTATCAGAGGTTCATAAGTTGTTAGTGATTGATTGAGTTTGGTTGGTTCAAAGATTGATGATTGAGTTTTAGTGATTGGTTGATGTAGATGTATTTGATGGTTGTATTGCAATGGCGATTGATTCTAAGCTTTAATGTTGTTGATGGGTCCAATATGAAAATTATATGAAAGGAGGCTTTCATGTGTATTGTTGTGTACCAAGAGCATCCAATCTAAAAATTTATGAAACGTGGTCCCTAGAGGAAGAAAGAAGGTTGTATCCTTCTATAGGTCAACACCTATGTACTATTAAACATATTCGCCAGTACAAGAGCTAGGGGGTTGTAGCTCCCTTCCAGAAGAAGCTGGAGAATGAGAGAAGGTTGTCACCTTCTGAAAGTAGAAGACTACGTACTAGTACGAGTCTGCACTAGTACAATGTTCTAAACATATTTTCTTATTATTAAAAGAAGACAGAGATGACAACAGTAGGTGGTTTTCACACACATTGGGTTTCCACCTTAAATCTTGGTGTTCATATGTGTTGCTTATGTGTGATGATTTATTCTATTATTATTGCACATGGTTACTATTTAATGTTTAATAAAGTACTGATGGATTGATTAAAGATCAACATATGATGAATTAACTGAATCATAAGTTCACTGGATATGCTTTGGTTGATTTAAGAACAGTTGCATGCATAGGTGAGATCCCTTCACTAAAGTAGCGTTTATAAATCTAATTATGGAAATGAAAAAGTTATTAATTTTCTAATACTGATTCACCCCCCTCTCAGAGTTATTTCCAACAGTTATTCCTTAATGATGGAGTAGATTGTGTCATACAGGATGCAAGCTGAAATTAAGGCACAAGAAGACCAAGGTTCACCTGTAGGATGCAGAGGATTCTAGGGCCACGGATGTGGTCGAGGAGGCGTAGGATGAGGGTAGGGTCAAATCATCTGTTACAACTATGGCGAAGCAGGACACTTTGCACGGGATTGTCAGAGCCCCACATGTATATATTGTAAGTATCACAGAAAAATTGATCATGTGATTAAATACTGTCCTATTTTAATAGCTAAGATGTAGGAAAAGAAGAACCAGTAGCCTGCACAGAACCTACAAATGATGAGATAAGAGTTGTGTGAGGATGATCCTATTATAAACATGGTGAGAACAAGAAGTATTGTAGCTAAAGAAGTTGGCAATACAGAAGAAGAAAAACCTAAGGTGGATACATGGGTTAGGAAAGCTGGACTTAAGAACAATGGGATCAATATGTAGTAAGAGAAGGCAAATTTCATGGAGGCGAAGATTTTTTTTATGGATCTAGGAGCTTCAATGTCAAAGAAACCATTGTAGTTAATTCCACATAAGAACCAGCCTGAAACAACGAGAGAAAATCTTGATTCGACTGTTTTGAAGTCCTTTCAATAGACATGCATGAAGTTGTTAAGAGATCAAAAAGAAGTGGAAGGGTTACAAGAGTTGATTGACAACTGTGCTGGGAAAGAAAATCCTCGAGCATAATAGTGCACGATAAATAAGATCTAGGGAAACAAAAAGAGAATGGGTTGAGAAATGAGACTGACTGCATAGATCAGAGAATTTGAAATGGATCAAGTAATCCTGGATATAAGATAAGATGTGAATTTCCTACCTAAGTAGACATGGGAGTGGATGGGACAACCAAAGTTACAATGGTCATCAATGCAGTTGTGCATGGTGAACCAATAGACGATTATTTCAATGGTTCAACTACATGGGGACTTTGTATATATTGAGGGAGTTAGTGTAATAGTAGATTTCGAAGTCATTGAGATCGTATATGATAGTAATCCACATTCAAAATTATTTGTTCCAACCAAAAAACCCCTAACTGTTGGCCCTTTCGGTAACATCTTGCATACGCAGGCTGCGGTCTCACCCGAAGCAGTATTAGGGAATGACATAACTAGGTTTCTCCATCTAGAGGCCTCTGTCATGGGTTCTTGTAGTTCTTATGGCTTAGATCTATCTTTGCGCACCCTTAACCCTTCTGAACAGAAAATTATTGTAAATTCACTTAACAACTTCTAGATCTTCGAAAAGGTTTATATTCATTCATAACATGCATACATATCACAGATATACTATTTTCGTGCAACAAATAAGCATTAATTCATGCAAATCATAACACAAAGCGAAGATAAATAAACTTGCAGAAGTAAGAAATAATACATAGTTGCACCCAAATTGGCTCAAAACTATCTTTATTGAGTATAATCGTTCAAATACAGACTTCTTTTCCCTGTGCAATCAGCAGCAAGGACCCATGCACTTCACTTGCAGACTTACCAAGGTCTATATGTACTTAGTTGCAGGATCCTTCCCCATTCACCTAACTATAGGAAATAGAACTTTCTTGTCTTGACTACTTTCCCAATACAATGATTCTTCACAAATGTTACTTCTCTAGACTCACTATGACTCATCTATATATAGCATTTTTCTTATAATACCATGGTCTGTGGACCATGATTGGGTCTCAAAAGCCTCCTAGCACCTACCCATTTAAGGGACTAAACCCCCTTTGACTCATACTATCTTCACGCTCATATTCCATATTTTTCAGAGACTTTACACTTTATACAAAAATATATCAATTTATACTCAAATTGTGACCCTAGGGACCCTATCCCAACAGGCCGACAACACAAATTGGGTGACTCAGCCTCGAGTCACTCGACTGGAAAAACAATCTTCTCCCAGACTTCGTGGAACTCCACCTTCAGTACCTACAAATCAGCAGTACCCTGCACCACAACCTATTTTTTAATTCTTCGACCAACTTATTTGTAGTAGTACCTTTCACTGCGAGGCCCATCGTCCTTTGTCTCCCTGGATGGTCTTCAATTTTTCTTGAATTTATAGAGTGAGCTAGCTATCTTCCTCTATCCATGGTTGTGTTCTAGCCTTTAAGATGGCCTCTTTTCTTTGCATCTCCTCAATCTATGTTTGTAATTTTTTTCCTTCTGTCAATCAAGTGAAGCGTTGGACTGGTGCCAAAGTCCGCACAGTCACCTTGAGCTCCTAAAATTTGTGCTACTTCTCCCTGATATTTGTACCAATTTTCTGTGGAGTTGGGTCCTCCTGTAGAGAGATCCATAGTTTCATTGCCTACTCAAAGAGATTTTTGCAGTCCTTGACTGTTGCATCTAAAGTGGTCATTCCCTCTTTGATGGTTGCAAGGCACTACTCCCAAACTTTTGGCGGAGTGGCTAGCTACAATTTTAACTACAATTCGGAGATCTACATATGTAACTCAAATCTGACTCAGCCGATTTCCTCCTTTGATGCCTTGACTGTTGCAGCCAAATTTCTAATATTTTCTAGTGAGGTCGTGTCTTCAGGAATGTGGAGTTTTTGATTTGAAGATGAGGCTCTTAGGCTTCTTGTCTAACTTAGAATAACCCCTCCCACTTCCAAAGCTTGAATTTTCCCAAATCTTATTGATTAACCAATGCAGAAATGAAAATATGCTTGACAATAATGTATTTTGGTAATTGTTTTAAACTAATTATATACTTTAAAATCTGTTGTTTGTGCTGATATGTAAGTTTGCTTGAACTAATATATAAATACATGTAACAATGAATAAAGAAGCAGTAAAAAAAAACAACACATAATATAGCAATTTAATTAGGAGTTCACCCACAACTCTTTTGGGCTACATCTCTGTGAACTCTAGTCAACTCAACTAGGCTCTCTAGGATTATGGCAGAAATCTTTTTACAAGCTCTCTGGCTCAACTCCATAGTTTGCACAAAAACAATGGGTTTAGAATGCCATTCAGTCTCCAGCTCTGAAGCTCTCGTCCTTCTGGCTCTTGAATCTGGCTCTGGCTCTTAGCTTTCTCTCTTAGCTTTGGCTCTAGCTTCTTTGGCTCTCTTTGGTTTACAACCCTCTGGCTTTCCACTTGAACTCCAAGTGACTCCCTTGGCTGCATACGCTTCCACTTTTGCTTTTTGTGCTGCTTGTTTTGCTACTGCCTTTTTGCATTGTTCTCTTTTGCATTAGCTTCCTTCTTTGACTTCACTTTTAGCAACAAACCCCAAGAACAACCTCAGAAACCAACGACCTCTATTGTTTCTAACATTCATGGATTTTAAGCCAAATTGGCACTTCCTGTTCACTTTCCCTTTTGGGCTCTCTGTCTTCCAGCCTTTGTCTGCTCAAATCCCCTCTCTGAGAGTTAGCAATCATTGCTAAACGCCCTCGGGGATAGTGTCCACCTGTGCTGTAACGAAATGGAACCATCGGCGCTTGAAATCCTTAGAAACATTTGTTCCCTATTTACATAGAGAAACGCTGTAAAACATGGGAAAAATGTGCTGAAAACATTGTTCATCGGAATTCAATTACTATGAATTCTGACCTAAACTCCTATCAGGTCTGCCCATAATCGCTTCTCACAAGTCGCAATGCCCATTCTGTAGCTTCCCTTTGTATTTAGGAAATATGTTAAAAACACTATGAAATCCCACAAAACGAACTTATGGTGGATTTGAAATATTAATCATTTGCATTTCGGAACCCCTTCGGGTCCGGATTCATCACATAAGTGCATTCCTTTGCTTTTTGTTTATTAAACGATATATGCGAACATACACATAAAACTGCCTTTTGAAGGACTTCAAAATATATCAATTACCACCTATAGCCTCATCGGGTCTGGCTATCACATCACACATATACATATATATAGCCCCATGTTGTTGCATAGCTCCGATGTGATATTGTGATGCAATCGCGTATCGCATAAGCCCAGGCCATTTGGTAATCACTCTGTTGTAATCGTTGATTGCGATATCATGATCGTAATAATCATATAACATGTTCCAATATCCTCCTCCTGCCACCACCCATTGCGATTTGCCGATCATATTTAGACCGTTGATCAGCTAGATCCAACAGCTCTTATTCATTGCTATATTGGCCTCTGATATGCTCGATTTTCATTGTTTCTTCATGTTTTTTTGCCTCTCGATAGTGTTATCCACGTTTTTTAAAGGTTCTCCCCTATGCGATAATTTTGATCTTTTAGGAGATTTTGAAGACTTAGAGGGTTTTCAGGATCCCTTTTTAGGGGATTTTTCTCCTTTTTCCAAAGGATAGAGGCAACGTCATTTTATGATAACTTCTGCATCCTAAGTCAATTTTTTCCCATTCAAGATGTAGTAGATTCAAAATGAGACGATCTCTGCGATGGGGCTAGTTCCAAAAACTTCCTTGGACTTTAATTTTTCCTCTATGAGGAACAATTGGACTTAGCAGCCTATCCAAAATCCATTTTAAATTATTTTTGGCAGTGTATTACATGCCTGTGTAATGGTTGCCTCCAGGTTCTTGCTCCGCATGGCTATTTCTTCCTTTTATTTCAGCACCTACACCTTTTCTATGAATATTTGTTCATTGTTGGTCTTTACTTCATTGATTACTAGTAGCGTGAGTTTCTCCCTAGCGTTGAGCTCATCGGATACTCCTAGATGTAATTCACGGAGGGTTTGGATAGGTAGCACCGCGACGTTGACACCCACATTCTTGATCTATGCAAGCTAGGTCTTTGCTTCATCTGTCTGTGCATGTAGGGATCCTTCTAGTAATAGTATGACTCTAAGATCCAGGGTTTTAACTATCTCCAACACAGTCATGCTTGCTTGTTGCAGGCTCGCTTGAATCCCACTCTCCTATCCAACACTTAATTGTAACCATCTTGTTTGAATTTGTAGTTCATACAGATCCTTCTGCACATTCAAAGCACTTGCTGATATTGTTGCTCAAATTGCATCCATAGTTCTGTGGTTGTGTAACAGACCTTGTCTCTAATTTCATCCAAGTCCCCCTAAGTGAGGACCATTGGATCAATGTGTGAGTGCTTGTCGGATTTCATCTTCTTTCTAGTCCCAAAAGTTGTTTCCTTGGTCCGCTTCTGGATTTTAAAGGGAGTGCTCTTCTCCTCATCACTACCTCCTTTGACATCAAATTCCCCTTTGCCCTCAGTGTTCTTAGAAGCAGAATCCTCCACATCAATAGTGGTCTCCTTAGCCACCTAGTCTTTCTTAGCAGTGGCGTTAGCAACAACTTCCTTCTTCTTTCACACAACGTTCTCTTGAGTTGTGGCCTACTTAGCCTCCTTCTACTTCTCCATTGTTGTGGCCTGCATGAACGAACTTTCTCTGACCTTTCTCATACCTGCGCCGAAATATGATGGTTGCAGTCACTCTCTTGGACATTTCCCCTCAATCTCCTGTGCATCAGCCTCACTCACCAGGTACAACAACTTGTACCATGTCTTCTTCGGAGCCTTCCTCACATGGATAGACAGATTGTGAAATTCTACCTTGAACTCTACATGGGCATCCAGTTATTCAAATAGAGTTGGTGACAGCCTCGGCCACTGACTGATCACCATGCGGAGATCCATCTTGACCAATAGCCAAAACATCTTCGTCTCCATGACCCTCGTAGGGTCCTTTGTTTCCCATAGTGAAGCGAACTTCACAACCTTTTTTAAGTCAACATCTAGTGGAGGGAATTTTATTTCTTCGAGAAGCCTCCACATGACTAGATAAATCAAGAACGGTAACTAGGCATAATGGAATGTCTTGCCCTCATCCTGTGCTTTGTGACAATTGAGAAACAATTCTTTACAAAGGTATTGCGCCGAATTTTACTACACTCCCTTAGCACATTAAGCCATAAGATAAATTACTAGCATCAAAACCTCATCTGCATGACACTTCCTCATGACCTTACAAGCCAAGATCTACATGGAAAATTGCATCACCTTGTTTCTAATAGAGTAGATGGAATATCGTGTGACTTCTTTACTAAGCTGAACTCACTCTTCATTTTGTCTGTGAGTTTCTTTTCCTTGGTCTTTCCTCCAAACTCCTTGGCTAGATCCACCCCTTGGTGTGGCAACCTTTTGATGTAGTGGATTAGAATCTCTATAATGGGGATGGGTTCTCCCAACTAGAGACACCCATCATGTACCAAGGTAAGCAATTTTAGAAGGCATACCATATTGATATTCATCCTACTCAAATGTTGCACCCACAGCATGTTCAGGAACCCTGCCATTAGGGGATTTTTTAGGTCTACAATGGGCCTCCTAAGAAAAATGTACAACCAAAATAAACTTTATAAGAACCGATAGGATTCAAGATGATGATTTCAAACATGGGGGATGATTCACCACTTTTGAAGTAAACAAGTAAAAAGTTTAAAAAATAATAAAATAATAAAGCTACGTTTTCAACTCATATTTTCAACTTATCTCCCTAAGTATTTACTCAAATTTCAAGTGAAAGTACTTGTTGGATGAAAATTTTGATTTCTCATCCAAGGAGTACCCATCTTGCATACTTTTGATCAACCCTAATACACGAAAAATGATAAATAAATTAAAAAATGTGATTGCAATCACATTTTTCATGTATTTCTTAGTTTTGATGTAGCAGGGTTCATCAAAAGTATGCAACATTCATACTCCTAGGATGAGGAACCAAATTATGCATCCAAGAAGTGTTCATTCTCGAAATTTGAGTAAATGCATAGGGCGATAAGTTGAAAATACAAGTTGAATTTTTTTTTTTTCTCCCTCCAAAATATAATGATGTAATCTAATATTCTTTTATTACTTCCACCATTATTTTATAATTTCCTTAGGAGGCCTATTTTAGACCTAAAAAATCCCCTAATGCTTCACAACCCCCGTGTCCCTTTTCATTGGCTCTAGTCGCATGACTCTGGTCTCCTCATAATAGAGCTTTGCCAAATACTTGTTTGGCACCAGCTAGGGGAATTTCTCATGATCTGCCAGATCCCAATCTTCCATTTTTATCACAAGAATGTGCCCTAAGGGAACACCTTCAAATACCACCTTCTCCAACAGTAAGCGTGTAGAAATCATAAACTTAGTGGTATCTGGATATTTTGGTGCCTTTGCTTTGCCTTTTCGCGGAGCGATATACATTGGGAGTTGAGTTATAGGCTCACCTTCTTCAACTTCCAATGCCTCAAGACCTCTGCAAAGCTCTTCTTCATCAAGATCAATGGGTTCATGTGGTTGTTTTGACTTTTCCATTTTCCCTTTGAGCAAACCTCAATGGGTTTTTTCCTTGGTGATTGTCTCACTAGAACTGGTTGCAGTTTCTTTTTCTTCTTCTCAGTAGTAGATGACTTAGATCTACGCGACCTCGATGTCATAGGTACAGAAGGTGTTGCTTCTACTGGTTGTGTGACTTCAAGGGTCGCGACATCATAACTAGTTTCTTATGCAGGGTTAGTGGCCGTCATTCTCTCCAAGAAAGTCTCATGGAATGATTTAGGCACATTAGCTAACCCTGGATATAATAAAATATCTTCCCAATCGAACCATCTCATAGACTTAAAGCATGAAATCTCACAAGCGATTTTCAAAGAGAAAAGTTTTCTAATGCAGGGTAGCATGATAGATTTATAGGCGATTTCAAATTCAAATCTGATAGTTCCCTTCACATTTCTATCATAAATGCATCTTTAGCAGAAAATTTCCAAAGATTTGTGCCATAAATGTAGTCTACCCACTCCTTCTAATGGAAATTTCACTATCCAATCATCTACAGTCCATCCAATGGATATTTTTCGACTCTGCTGCATGACACCACCCTCCATGGTGTATCCCTCCTTGCGCAGATCCTCCTGGTGCACTTCTTGTTGCCATCTTGTAGCCCCCTTACTTCATTCTTCCATTTCTTGGGAAGTGTAGTTTATAGTCCCATGCTTCCTTGCAGCTACCTAGAGTACTAAGACTATCCCACCATCATATAGTCATTGCACAGGGGCAAGATCCCCTTTATACAATTTCAATCAACTTCCATTGACTTTACCTGACAATTCACCATTCAACTTCTCTATTTGAACTGCTCCACCATCTATAATTTCCTTGACTACATAGGGACCTAGCCAATGGATTTGAAACTTTCCAGGAAATTTCGTGAATTTTTTGTCATAAAGTAACACTAAATAATTCACCTTGAAGGTGTGTATCTTAATATGTTGATCAACTTAGGCATTCTCGTGTTCTTTTTGCACTTTTTGATGAAATCCTACTAAAACTCAGTCTTCTTCTAATTCCAGCAGCTGTATGAGGTGCTCCACCATAGTCTCGCGATCCGCAATATCAGTCAATGCTGCAATCCATAGGCTCAACAATGTTGGGCATGGAATCCCCCCCAAGGCATGTTTTGGGGCTTAAAGCACAAGTTTTGATGCAATCTTGTTGTAAAGCTCTGTGAATTACGAGCGCGGAGCGCGAGAAGTATGATAGAGTCATAGGGTTGTCCACCCTAGTTTTGTAATGTAATGTCGGTTGGATAGACCGACCCATGGTATGTGGACCATGGGATTCTATAAATAGAGTGAGGATCTAAGTAGAAAGAGAATAAGAGAGATAGGAAGAGAAGCTAAGGAACTAACTAAGTGAAGTGTGTCTTTGGGTCGTAGAGTAGGAGAAGGCTCTTCAACTGAGTAAGCAGAGGACTAGTAGTCTGCAGCTGAGTGCACGGACCCCTATAGTTGAGTACACAGTGTGGGTTGAGTCTATAACCAAAGAAGGGATTAATACAAAGAAGTTTTATCATAATTTTGTGTATCTATTCTTGGTTTAATGCATGTTTGATATAATTTGCAAATATATTGTTTATTTACTGCACACACCTATATGAATGGTTTATGTTGTTAAGTATAACTTAAAGCACGCAAGTAGGCTAAATAATCAACTAACATTGGAATACCAGTAAGGTCTTGGGTAATAACGCAGAAGTGCAACATGTTGAAAATAATACTGAGAGGGGGGGTGAATCAGTATTATCTAGTTATTTTACCAAATCTTCCTTATTTACACTTTGAATTATTTTTGCATATCAGTACCATAAAACAATGAGCAAGAACAAGAAAAACAAACAGTCACATCAAAGAACACCAGATATAAGGTGGAAACCCAATGTGGGTGAAAACCACCTGCAGCAATATGTCTCTATCTTCCTTCAAATTAGAAACTCCTTTTACAATGGTCTTGTACTGGTGCAGTCCTTTACCAGTACACAGGCTGCAACCTACAGAGAGCTACAACTCTCTCTCGTTTTCCAATTTCTTCTGGAAGGGAGCTACAACCCCCTACCTCTTTTCAAGGACCACCTTTCATGAATTTTCAAACTGGATCCATATACATCAAACGATCATCAAGTACATGTAAATTACATAGTCAGCTATAGTAACCAGATCAACAATAAAAGAACTAAACCCAGAACACCTTTTCAACAGAAACATTCAGTCAACAGAAGATCTTAAGACAGATACGCAGTTTTCCTTTCACTGGCCTGCGTCGCTACGCACTTCACCCTCTGCTTCTCTGCATATACCCGCAGAGTTCCTTCTACTGCACTGTGAGACCATGCACTACTTCTTCTACTGTGCTGCGTATAGTACGCACCCAAATATACTATCGCGCCGTGTACTTCGCTGAAGCCACACACGCAAAGACACTATCGCATCGCGTACTTTTTCTGTGCATACGCACCTGAACCTCAGTCGCTCTGCGTACCCACGCACTGCGCCTTCGTCGCCTCTGCGTACCCACGCATTGCGCCTTTGTCGCCCCTGCGTACCCACGCACTTATCTTTCTTCTGCTCTGCGTGCCCACGCACTCGCACCGTTAATCACCTGTGTACCTCTGATTAGGGCCGAAATATAGTCAGATGCTCAGATCTGATCTTGTGCTCGAGAGATCACCCTTCACAGATTCACTTTTAACTTATCTTTTATAGATCACGCTTTTAAACCGAGAACCCAATATTTTAGATCTTAAGATATTCAATTTCAAAAGATGCTCAAGCCAAATGATCTCCTTTTCTTTATATAGGCACGCTCCTCCTCAAAACATGGATCAAAACCATGGGCCAAAACCATAATAATACAATACCGTCGGCTAAATACCAGGGGTTAAACATAAGAAACCCCACGTGTGCGTGCTTTACTGCCTTAAAGAGTGTGCAATGGGGGTACGCACCTTTTGAACGGCTGACCTGCGTGTCTGGCCGCGGTCCCTACACGGCATACCTGCGGGTACGCATCTTCTGAACTGTTCGCCTGCGTACTTCTTAATTTTCATTATATTGAGAGCCTTGCGAGGGGTGTTGCCATCAAGTACAACATTTGTAACATATAACCTCACCAGAAACATAATGCCAACAATCTCCCCCTTTGGACTTGATGGCAACCTCAAAAACTTCAGCGACATTCTCCCCCTTTGACATCAAGGGCAAAGGGTTATGCTCCCCTTAAGAACATGCTCCCCCTGAATATGAACCAGATCTGCAAAGAAGAACCATAATCCACCAGACACCATTAATGACCAAGAAAGAGATAGAGACATATTGCAGCTATATTCAGACCAACTTCCATGATCTCCTTTTGTACATCCTCTATAATGCCAACAATGCATTATATACTCCCCCTGAACCTGTGCCGCAACCCAGCATATGTACGCATATACCCCAGATGAACCATGCGTACAACCAACAATCAGAAGAGTTTCAAAAATAAGATGATGCATCAACAACCCCCAGCTTTTGCCTGAGTTATTCAAAAGTCTCCCTGGGCAGTGGTTTGGTGAGAATATCAGCAACTTGTTCCTTAGAAGGAACATACTTCAACTTGACTTTCTGTTCAAGCACTTGTTCCCGGAGAAAATGATACTTGAGGTATGTGCTTTGTTTTTGAATGCATGACTGGGTTCTTTGAGATGCTGATTGCACTTGTATTATCAAATAAGATGGAGATAGGTGGTGTACAAGTGATTTGAAAGTCCTGCAAGGTCTGCATCAACCAAAGGAGTTGAGTGCAGCAAGATGCAGCAGCTACATATTCCACTTCAGCTGTAGATAAAGCAATCGAACTCTGTTTCTTGCTGAACCAAGATACTAATCTGGAACCCATAAAGAATGCACCACCACTTGTGTTGTTTCTATCATCCACGCTTCTAGCCCAATCTGCATCTGTATAAGCATGAAGAGTGATATCTGTATCTCTAGGATACCATAAGCCATAATTTTGTGTCCCTTGAAGATATTTGAAAATTCTCTTTACTGCCTGAAGATGAGTCTCCTTTGGATTTGCCTGAAATCTACCAACTATTCCTACTGCATGCATGATGTCCGGTCGGGTACCTGTCAAATAAAGTAGACTTCCGATCATAGATCTGTTGGTTGGTTGATGTACTGCTGCAGATTCATCATTTGCACTGAGGCTACATCCTGTGACCATGGGTGTACATACTGGTTTTGCATCTTCCATGCCATATTTCTTCAAGATCTGTTTGAGATACTTGGTTTGAGATAAAAAGATTCCTCCTTCTTTTTGTTGGATTTGCAAACCAAGGAAATATGTCAGTTCTCCCAGCAAGGACATTTCAAATTCTTTCTGCATGATCAAGGCAAATCTTTGACTCATGTCTTCTTCATTGCTGCCAAAATAATGTCATCTACATACACAACAAGTATTAGCAATTTGTCATTTTCAATTTTTATATAAAGATTGCTATTTGTTGATCGTTTTGAAAAACCTTGTTGATGAAGATATTTGTCCAAACGATAGTACCAAGCCCTTGGAGCTTGTTTAAGCCCATAGAGAGCCTTTTTCAATCTGCATACAAGATTTGGATTATTTCCAAGAATGAACCCATCTGGTTATTCAATGTATACTTCTTCTTCCAAGTCCCCATTCAGAAAGGCTGATTTCACGTCCATTTGAAATACCTTGAAGTTTTGAAAACTAGAGAGAGCAAGGAACATTCGGATGGCCTCAAGTCTTGCAACAGGAGCAAATGTTTCTTCAAAGTCTATTCCTTCTTGCTGCGCATACCCTTTACAAACAAGTCTGGCCTTGTTTTTAATTACTTCTCCATTTTCATTCAATTTATTTTTGAAGACCCATTTTGTTCCGATAACATTCTTATCCTTTGGTCTAGGAACCAGTTCCCAGGTGTTGTTCCTTTCGATTTGCTCAAGTTCTTCATCCATTGCTTTTATCCAACATTCATCTTCGCATGCCTCTTTCACATTTTGTGGTTCGGTAGAGGAGAGTAATGCCAAATAGCTTGAGGCTTCTGCAACTGTTCTTCTTGTTTGTACACCTGCTTCTTTCTGCCCCATAATCTGAGATTCTGGATGATTCTTCTGAACATATCTGGAAGGAGTCTTTTCTTCTATTCTTGTCTACTCCTATGGTTCTTCTTGAGGTTCTTCTTGAGGTTCTTCATCATTCTGTTGTTGAGGGTAGCCTTCATCTTCTTCGATGTCTTCATGATGCACTTGTCTAGGAATTTATCCCTTCTCATCAACCACTACATCAATGCTTTCAACAATTCTGCCAAGTCTTTTATTGTAGCACTTGTATGCTTTGCTGTGTGGAGAGTAACCAAGAAGAATTCCTTCATCTACTCTAGGTTCAAGTTTGCCAAGCTGCTCGTCAGTATTCTTAATATAAAATTTGCTCCCAAAGATTTTGAAGTGCTTTACCGAAGGAGTCTTACCATTCCAGAGCTCATGAGGAGTTTGAGTGTTGTTTACCCGGACATTTGTTTTGTTGATAATAACAACCGCAGCATGAGCAGCTTCACCCCAGAA
>APFE031745631.1:0-11323 GCA_000404065.3 Pinus taeda
ATAATCAACAAAGGAGAATACAACCAGCGTCCTGACGTCAAGTCCTCCTTTGGCTGGGTGCTCAGCTACACAAGTCTTGCAAAGCTTGAAGGGATGAGGGACAATCCTCTCTCTCTTTGGTGACAAGATCTCCTTACTTAAGTTAAGCCTTATGGACACAAAGAAGGCTCTTGCAACTCTAATCTCTTGATATCTTCCTTTCAGCACAAGTATAATTACCACTAGAACTAGAACTAGAAATAGCTTGCTCAAGCCATGGAGATAAGCTTTTATAGATGAAAAGGAAGGGATAAGATCAATCACATCAATAATGGATTTGGCTTCATCACTTGGAAACTTCTATGGAATGGTGGCAAACTACCTCCCATTCAAGGAGATTCGAAGCCAAACCATCCTCACTTAACATAGATTCAGTTGGTGAATGAGTTGGATAGAAATTTCGGAGGTTGATTGGTTAAAAACTTTTCCCAAAAAGGTTGGCGCAATTGCGACTCTAGGACAAAGCGCTAATGGCTCGCCCCTTTTATACGATTTTCCCCATTAGCGCGTGCATAACACAGTGGGCCACCACTAATGTAAAAAGGGCTATTTTTAAGGACAAGCTGCAGGAGATGTCTGCAGGGCTATGAAGCTCATGTTGAAAGGTGAATGATGCAAGTGGTTTCAAGTCTTGTCACTTCTCTCAAGTCCCGGAATGAGTCATCCAAGATGCAGGAGAGGGGTAATAAGGACGGTGACAAATGGTGACAAATTACTGTGTAACAGATGCCTCCTAAAGCATGAGGCCTGAGAGAGAGGGGCGAAGTGTTCTATAAGTACATGTGTGACTGAAAACATGGCCGCCGGAGAACCTGCGAAAAGAAGTACAACTGATATCTCAAGTACATGATATATGTGGTATGGGCATAGCCATCTGTAACAGAGTATATATAAAAGTCAGATCCCAGGTATGGATGCAGCCATCCGATGAGGATCAATGAATAGACTCAGGTATGGTCGCAGCCATCCAATAAATGAGTCATGTAATGATTACAATAATCCACAAAATGCAGCCTGGATTTCAATATACACAATTCGGGGTCTTGCGCTCCAACTCGACCCGAACACAGTACAAGTTCAAACATGTGAATATAGGAGTCGATGTCGAACATGCATGAACATTGTCTGATTACCAGTCAATGATGAAAACTGTTAACAGACGTGAGAGGTACCACCAATAATGATGATGGTCCTCAAGGTACTATAGGTACAATCCACGGCGTGTGAATCAATGAGCTGGTGTCGAACACCTGTAGAATCATCCGATCAGAGGCCAATGATGAAAACCTCTCTTCGAACACGAAGAACCTGCCATTGAGGCATGCAGGCTCCAAGGTACCTTGAAGGGAGTCTCTAGGTCATCTTCCTGGATAATGAGTTGAAGTCGACAGGAAGTGATCTTGATCGAAGGTGGGCCATAATGTTTCCCACAACATCGACACGAGACAGAGAAGGAAAACATGTTTTGTTTGAGATATCGGAGGGAGGTTGAGTATTTTGCAGAGGTCAACTTCTCTTGAACATATTGGCGGCATGACAACGGATTTGGCAGTATTTGATATCAAATGATCAGGGGTCATGGCGACAAGGCAATGAGCAGATGAATGGTCAAATAGGATAACCCAAACCCATGGAGGAAAATGTGAAATGAGATGAGATGTCCCCACCCAGACACGAATGCAGAAAGTGCCATGTTCAAGAGCGACATACTGCCGACGACGACGATTACGGTTCCTTTATTCCCCCACCATTTCTGGCAAGTACCCTGGTTATTTTTGGATGGCAAGCTTGACGGGGATAGCATATGCTTGAATGGTGTCATTACGACAAAATCCAATGTCATTAAGGTTTTAACGAGTCCGACAAAGGAAAAACTCGGCGTCTTTTCATGTTTAGAGAGTTTGAAAATACAGCAAAAAAGAAAACTCCAGGGGTGTCCCTTTTCGTAAAGTTGTGTCTCTCGAGCCCGAAAAAGTATAAAACTATGCTCGAAAGAACTGCCCGGCTATTACGACCGAGGAGTACTTTTCGTGAGTAGTGACACCAACCCGAAAAAGTAAAAAAGTGATCGATATCACGTTGTTTCGCTCCCATTAACGAACCTGAAACGACAAAGGCCCGACGATCTTTTCATTCTTTATACGGTCAGAAAAAGAGTTTAAAAACGAACGCCTCTTATTTACGTTTAACGAGTCAAGAGGAATAACTCGGCATATTTTCACGTTTAGCGAATCAGAAAAGAGCTAAAAGATGACTCCATAGTGACTTTTTCGTGTATTTACCGAGTCCGAAAAAGTATAAAATACAACTCGTTTCACCATTGAAGTTGCGTAAAAGACCTGTCGCTGCACAAGAAGCAAACGTAAAACCCATTTTCGACCAAAAATACATTAAAATATTCAAAAATAACCTTTCTAAACCCAAAAAATGAGTAAAAAAGCTTATAAATAGGGTGAAAATGTAAAAATAGAATTACTTTTACTTTTTACCTCTTGAAGAGCGAAAAGGGTTTGTTTGGGAAGTGAACTTCAGGTGAGGAATACAGCCAATCCGTGCAACCATTTGTGATCTCGTCGGTTCCAGGTAAGAGGCGCTTCCCTTAGCTCCATTTCTATACCATTTTTTAAGTGTTTGATTCCTGATTGAGCCTCTGCAAGGGGGATTTTCAAATTTAGGGCTTCGCCCCATTGGCGCGGGTATCCAGCACGGACCCACGCTAATGGGGTGAATTACCCAAGGGCGCCGCGCCATTAGCGCGACTGATTTAAAAAAAGTCGCGCTAACCGCACGACCCAAATTTTTGCATAAATTTACCCATTTTATTTGAAATTCTCCTGGTTCATAATTTTACCAATGTCCTAATGATTGTACATTTATCCTTGTGGGTGCAGGAAACAAGTCAAAATGGTAGTAGAATGGAAAGAAAGAGAACATGATGCTGTGGATGCTTTGGCAATTGAGGATGAGGGGTGCATGAATGCTCTGAGGGATTGTGGCCTCAAAAAGTTCTTCCTTACATCATATATGCGGTCGCAACC
This sequence comes from Pinus taeda, assembly GCA_000404065.3. Lineage (NCBI taxonomy): Eukaryota > Viridiplantae > Streptophyta > Pinopsida > Pinales > Pinaceae > Pinus > Pinus taeda. Next base: position 3,078 of record APFE031745631.1, read on the forward strand.
TGAGTTGCTACAGTTCATCATTGATGCTTGGGATGTGGACGACCAAGTATTTCGTCTACGAAACCAGACCTTAGAGCTTGAGGTATCTGATGTATACTTCATCACTGGACTATCACGGAGAGGGGCAGTTCCCATTTTTACTGGCAGTAGACCTTCCGGAGAGAAGGTAGGCGAAGTAAAGGCTCGAGTGTGCCCGGAAGAATAATTCGGGAGACAAAGTGCTAAGGTGACTATCAACACCATCCGGGATTTGACTCTCAAGGCCATTCTTTTCACCATCACACGTGCAGCTGGGGTACAAGCACCCCATGAGGCAAGCAAGAACCACCTGATACTCGCGACTGAATGCCTCAGCCCGACCATCTTTAATTGGGCTGCAGCTGTGACTACTAATATCAAAAGGCAGCTCACAAATTGTAAGCGTGCGAATGTGAAATAGTTCGCATATGATTCGATCGTGGTATCATTCTTCCTAGAGCGAATACCACTTTTCCAGATCCAGAGAGCCGTAGTGGTGGATCCATTGCCACAAGAGCCTAGAATGGCTCGCTGGGCAGCATTGATGCCCAGAGGAGGAGGAGGCCAGGAGATGTCATGGCATCCCGAGTTCTTCATATGGCTCCGTTGACAACTGATCGTGATCCAGGATTGGCCTTATGCGGGAACCAGTTTCATGGGGGACCCAGACCTTCCATTACCAGAGGGGGAGGAATGGGAGGAGGAGTTAGGTATGAACTCCTTGTTTTGATGTTTTATGTATTTTCATTTTTTTTGTTTTTTTTAATACATGCCTGTTCTAATGACGATTGTATGTATACACAGATGTGGACCCAGAGCGACCAGCCGGCCTATCCCCTACAGCGCAGAGAGGCCAACCCACAGCCGACCCTCAGGCAGGGGGTACCATGGGGGAGGAGCTGATACAGAATCTCGAGGGGCTAGCCCAAGGGATTCCAGGTTATGCTAGATTGGCCGATGTGCCTTTCGCATATCAGAGGCACACAGTGGGGGTGTCGACTCGCGTCCTTCGTCTGCTGAGACGATTGGTGCGAGCAGCGATGTGCTATCATGAGCACCACCATGCTTAGACTCCTAGGTTTTATTTCCTACATATGTTTTGAGAGACATGTGTCTCAGATGTAAATCCCCTCTACGGATAGAGGCGATCCCTACTAGCTCAGAATGGGTCTAGCAACAATCAAACAATGCTACCACGCAAGTCCCTAATTGTAAATAAAAGGTAGGTGATGAAGACCTACCTTTTATTTGCAATTAGGGACTTGCGTGGTAGCATTCTTTGATTGTTGCTAGACCCATTCTGGGCTAGTAGGGATCGCCTCTATCCGTAGAGGGGATTTACCTCTCCAACAGGTTCAGGAAGAAAAGGATCAAGAAACATCAAAAGAAAAGGATACTCACCAGGAACCAACCCCAGAGAAAGAAGAAATGAATCTAACCATATCTTGTAATGCGGCAGGAATTACCACTCCTCAAACTCTCAAGATAGAAGGACATATCAAGAAGAAAAAGGTTCAAGCTATTGAAATATGGCAACAAGAATATTCCAATTTAATTTGTCCTTGAATTAAATTGTGAATTAAAATCGAATTTAGTCTTAACAACTACTTGGAAATAATTAATTTATTTATTTTAAATTAATTAGTTGGAGAAATTCAAGTTACAAGTCTTTCTAGAGTCATGCAAAAGTTATCCCTTAAATTAAGGAGATAATATTGAGTTATATTTGAGTTGTAATTAGTTAACTCAGTTTACTGAGTTAAGTCCAATTAAATTAGTTCCAAACTGTTTGAAGAACTAATAGTGAGTTAACAATCAGATGATGAATTAATGCACTCAACTAGTGCTACTCTAGTTAACTGAAGATTCCCTCATCAGAAACTTGTGCATGTCTATTCTTAGAAAGATCCAGTTGAGATTAATGTCCAAGGACAGTGTACTATCAGTTTCATATGTTTTCTCATGGAGAAAACTCATGCATGCATTCAAGGATAAATCCTCGAGGATTGTGCAGTTTTGAAGGTTAGTTTTCCACTTGGTAATAGGATAATCATTCACAAGGAACAACGCAAGGAAATAGGAGCTTGGAGGGTAGAGAGGAAAGCTGGAGAGAAACCAAGATTTCCTGTGAGCATCTGTAAGGATTGTACTGAGAGCTGGCTAGCTGTGAGAGCTAAGGCTTTGTATAATTTCTATGTATTTCCACCATGTATGATAATAAAATAGTGTGGAGTTTTATCTGAGGATTTTCCCAAAGTATTTTCATGTGTATTGTGCCATTGATTCTTCTTCTTCTGGTTATATTGTTCAGCTCGATCTTTAAGCTTCCGCAAATTGATAGGGTTATAGTATTCTGCTTTGATTTATATTGCTTTATTGAGTTAACCTATCATAGATTTTCTACACAAGAAGTGAAAGATCACATCGAGGATCAACAACAAGTTCTCCAACTTTTAAAGGATAAACTCACTTTGGCCTAGAATTGAATGAAACAATAGGCAGATCAATATCGCAACGAAAGAAGTTTTGATGTAGGTTACTGGGTATTTCTACAACTACAACCATACAAAAAAATGTCCCTCAAGCAAGCTAAGAAGGATAATAAATTATCACCAAAGTATTATGGTCCGTACAAGGTGTTACAAAAGATTGGTACTATGGAATACAAATTGGAGCTTCCTGCATCTTCCCGAGTGCACCAAATTTTCCATGTTTCGTGCATCAATAAGGTTATAGGTGAGAAGATCCCAGTTCAAACAATATTGCCTAAACTTGATGAGGAAGGAAAAATCGTATTGGAACCGGAAGCAGTCACTAAAACAAGAAATCAACAGTTACGGAATCGATAAATTTTAGAGTATCTCATCAAGTGGAAGAACTTACCCGCTGAAGATTCCACAAGGGGAGGATGAGAATTTTACACAGAAGCAAACAACACTTTTTGAAGGAGAGTGGCATGTTAGGTCCCTATACTACTAGTGTAACCCCTTATTGTTATTAGTGCATCCCCTTTATTCTATTATTGTGCCCATATAGTCCACATGTTGTTATTATTATGCCCCATAGAAGCCCACTATTGTTATTGTTGTGCCCCTACAATGTTATATTATGTAGGCTTTGATTGTATTGGGACCCTTTAAACTCCTATATATAGAAAGGAGGTATTGTCATTTGTATCATCCAAGAATTGTTCATTTGTGTAATGTAAAGGAGGTTGCCCCCTTGAAGAGGTTGATTTCTAAGGTGTTGATCTTTCTTTCCTATCTTTTTGTGAGCTAGTTTCATAACATTGATAGTCACTTTGTTCAAATCTATGTAGTCAATTCATAATCTAAGGGTTCCATCTTTCCTCTTTAGAAGCAAGATTGGTGCAACTAAGGGTGATACACTTGGCCTAATGTATCCCTTGTCCAATATTTCCTTCAACTGCAACTTCAACTCAACTAGCTCAAGTGTGCTCATCCTATAAGGTGATTTTGATTTTGGAGTTGCCCCTAGCACTAACTCAATAGAAAATTCTACTTCCCTGTGAGGTGGTAACTCTGTAATGTCCTTAGGAAATGCATCCTAAAACTGTTGCAAAACTAGGTATCTTCTCAACACATCAACATCCTCAACCTCCTTACCCTTGTCACTAGAAATGTGCATTGTAAATAACATGCACGCTTTCCTATGGCTATGATTTTCTTTCATAGTTGTCACCATCCTAACTGATGTGGATTTCTTCTTACCCTCAAAGACTCTTGGTTCTCCATTGTCATCAACACACTCAATAGCTTTGTCATAACAGTCTACCTTGGTTATATGAATATACAACCAATCCATGCCCAACAACATACTATATGATCCCAGTGGTAATACATTTATATGTGTTGCGATAGGCATACCATTAAAATCAAATGCACAAGCTCTTACCCAATGATGAACTCGCTTCTTGGTACCTGTAACCAAATTCTCTAACCAATACTCTTCATGAAATTCCTTACTCAAACCACACTTGTCCACCAAGTCAGGACTAACATAGCTATAATTAGATCGAGGGTCAATGAAAATAGAAATAACTTGATCACAAAGTTTATCGTCCATCTCAATGATAGATGCTTGGTGTTATACTTGTCTTTTGTCCAATGCTGCATAGATACGAGGAATACGTTGTCCAACATCCCCAATAGTCTGTGCCTCCTATGCACTGTATACCTAAGGCCTACCACCCTAATTTTGTGGACATTCTCACTTAAGGTGTTCCTTGCCACATGTCCAACACTCCAACCAACCAGTACCCACACCTCTATGTTGTTGCTGCGACTCATGTCCCTGTCCAAATGCATTAAAATTCTTTTGTGGTGCCACATTCTCTTTCTCATCTACATTTCAAGGCCTTGTCCTCTTAGGCTACCATTTACATTCACCTTTGTCTTTTCCCCTCCATCCTTGTTGAGATTCATTCTTACTAATTCATTGTTCATAGCAATGCTTTGATTTCCCAATAACTTCCTCAAGTGACTAAGGCTCATCATACTCAATCCAATCTGTAGATTCTAATGGAAAACCACTAAAAAATCATTAAAATTTAGCCTTCTCATCAATAATATATGGCACATACCTCAATAGCTCCATAAACTTGTTCGTGTACTCTTCGTCTGTCATTGATCCCATCTTTAGCTCATAGAATTCTTTGGTCGTATTGGTGTAGTACCTCTCTGACAAGTAATTCTTCCTGAAAATCCTCTTGAACTCTGGCCATATCAAGTCATCTATCCTAATGTCTCTAAACCGCTTAACATCTTCCCACCAGATATCTTCTTTACCTTTCAAGATAAAGATAGCTACTCTGGCCTTCATGTATCTGTGTACTCATGCAACTCAATTTAGTCATCCCAAGTATCCAAGCCTCTTCATCTTCCAGCTCCTTCACATCTCCAACAAAATTAGGTGGATTCATTTTCTTAAATTCATCTAGTAAGTATCCCCTATCACTCTTCCTGTAAGGATGATAACAATCATGATCATGATGTCTATCAGAACTAGAACTAGAATAGTACCTTTAATCATCACCCCTCCTATCCCAAGTGTCCAACAACCTTCCATATCTCACTGTATCAGATCTATCTGACCTATGTCTACCAGGAGACATACTTCCATATGCTCCATTAGTTCTATCCTCATGTCCATGGCTGATCCGAAGCAGCCCTTGTCGTCGCAAGTATGACAAGCTCTGAAGAAGTATAGCATTAACCTCTGCTTGTTTCTCTTGTGCCTGTATAATCTAATCATTATCTACCTTACAACTCCTTATCTCTTCCTTCAAGCTTCTCAATTTGTTTGCCAAATCAAAAGAGTGCCCCACACCATGCTACCTGTCTTATTCATACGGATATTCTATGTAGTCTACCACCTTGCTAGCCATTTGATCTCTTTCCTGCAATGCATATTATGTCATATAAACCAAATCATAATAAATCAACATAACTTAGTATAATTTGGGGAGGATACCTCATTTTCAAGATCATCAAATCAGTGTGATACATGTATAACATAAACATAACAGCATATAAGCATACACAAACAAATGTATCAACACATAAACATCATTCTAGTTAGGGTGTGGTCACCAATGCAAGGTCATATCAACAAGGCATGTTATGACCTCATGCATGACAACAACCATTACTCCATTTCACACATTGCCACATGCAACCAACAATATGCATAAGCAATGCCAAATCAACTACACATATGCATAAATTCATGTAGTCAAGCATAAGTGATCAATTCTTGTACTCAACCTACAAAATTGATACATGTAATCAAACCTACAAGAATGTAGCCTAACATACAAGGATGTAAGTAGGTGACATAAAATCAACATGTAAGTGACATGTAACAATATGTAACTAGTCATATACTCATGATAATGCATTCCACAAAATCAATCATCAAATTCTCCATGACAAACTTACTTCAACCATAATCAATCATCAAGCAACTGTAACAAGCACATGTAATGCAAGTGTAAGAGACACACATGCAACTGACATGCATGCATGACCAACACACATCACCCATCCAGTTTGAGGGGTGAACCATGCTCTAATACCACTTTGTAACACCCTCCTCCCACATTGTTATAGAACTATTTACCACCCTTGGTAGATTTTATGCTCTATGATATGGCCTAGGGCAACCCTTCCCTACCAGACTTGGTCCATTTTCTAAAAAACAATGTTTTAAATCCCATACATGATTATGCCCTATCTAAAGCGTGTGTACACGTGAGTCAGCCTATACCCAACCCGTGTATATGTGTTAAAACATTAAAAAATATATAATCTCCCTTAATTAGGGTGGGATTTACGAGTTTGACTAGATACCCACCTACTATAGCCCGTGGCCCAACTATTTCCCAACCGAAAAAAACTAATTTGGAGAAGTATAAATACATCTCCATGGGAAGGCCTAAGAGGAGGAAGGATTAAATATTCATATTATAGTTTATTACATCCTTGATCAAGTCTAAAGATATCCATGTGCCTTATTCACTCCCCGTCATTGAAAACCCTTGTTTCCTTCTTAAGATGTTCATCATTCCTTCATGGCATCCTTGTGTATACTTGTGGAGAAGGATTGTTGAGGCCAGCGTAAGATGGATCTAGAAGCTGGTTTTGCTTGGAGCCAATGGACGACTCAGGTTGTAGTTCTTCCATATTTTCTTTAGCTTACATTAATAAATAGGAATTCTCTTGTTCTTCATGATTATGTGTTGGGTTGTGTTATATTCTTTCCACATAGTTAACAGGGGGTTTGAGGGGTACCCGTAACCCCACTTTATGGGGTCCGGGGCAGCACCTCAGAAAATTTTGGTTTTGGAACCTATGTTAGGTTGGGCGGACCCACCTATGGTTTTGTGCATGATTTTCGCACATGTTTTTTTGGACGCGATGGTTTTCGGTCCATGGTATTGGATCAATGGCTTTTTGGTCCATGGTATTGGACGTGATGGCTTTTCGGTCCATGGTATTGGATGCTTCGGCATGTATAAATATGTATTGTAACATTGAAAGGAACAATAATGAAAAATCAAGCTGGTAGTCTCGGTTTTGAGATCCAGTGGGAAATCTCTGTGTATATGTGTTTTATGTGTTATGCGTTCAGTGGGAGATCTGCTAGATCAATTCTAGTGGTGAAAGAAGATGGCGAGCAGCGGAAAGATAGAGATTGAGAATTTCAATGGTCAGAGTTTTGAGTTGTGGAAACTCAAGATGGAGGATCTGTTGGTGGATAAAGATCAGCTGATCGCGGTAGATCTGGGTACTAAACCAACGGGAGTGACCGATGAAGAATGGAAGAAGTTGGATCGGAAGGAAAAGAGCACAATACGATTGTGTGTCTCAGATTCAGTATTGTTGAATGTATCAGGGGAAGCTACAGCGAAGGCTTTATGGGACAAGTTAGGGACTTTGTACCAATCTAAGTCTTTGGTGAATAAACTGTTCCTGCGGAAAAAGCTGTATAACCTGAGGATGAAAGATGGAGACTCGGTGGCAGAGCATCTAAATACGTTTAATACTGTGGTAAGTTAGTTATTATCTGTTGATATTAAAATTTCAGATGAAGATAAGTGCATCAGTTTGTTGTGTTCTCTACCAGACTCGTGGGATAGTCTGGTTATTGCAATAGGTAGCAATGCAACTGCTTTGCAGTTTGATGAAATAGTCTGAGCCTTGCTGACGGAGGAGATGAGACAAAAAAATATGGACAACCAGAATGGTAATGCCCTATCTGTACAAGGACGGTCCCAGAACAGAAACAAAAATAAGTCATCGAGTGGGAGATCTAAATCTAGAGGGAGATCTAAATCTCCAGGAACACCTACAAAGGTGGTGTGATGGAAATGCGGAAGCGGAAAGGAAGGGCACTTCAGAAGGGAGTGTATATCTAAAGCTCCTGATAAAGGAAAGGGATCTGATGATGCTCCTTCTGTAGAGGCGAAAACCACCTCAGATGAAGGTGGGGATGTGTACTTGGCTTCTTCAAGTACACATGTAGATCATGAGGCATGGTTAATTGACTCAGGTGCATCCTTTCACTTCACTCCCCATAGACAGTGGTTCTGTGAGTATGAGAAATATGATGGTGGTGATGTCTTCTTAGGAGATGATAGGAAGGCTAGAATCATTGGTCGCGGAAAAGTAAAGTTGAAGTTGCAAGGTGGAAGGGTTAGAACCCTT
>APFE031745642.1:0-15478 GCA_000404065.3 Pinus taeda
ACTTTCATCCATATTTTGGATAGGTGAAGTGGGTTCTTCTTCTTCCCCAATAGGTTCTTCAAAAATTTATCTAATTGCCTTCGCTTTCTCGCTTTTCGCATTTATGCACAAGGATTCAATTCCAAATAAGGCATTGTTGCCTCTGCTTTCTCGCATTTTCCTGTGCTTATTCTACAGGTGATGCAGCCTTATGTACTTGCCATTGCAACCATATCTTCTTCACTTTCCATGACTCTTTTCATAAAATTAAATGACATGGTCAAATGCTTTCACTATTACTGAAGTTTATATGATAGCGAAAATGACATGGTCAAATGATTTTACTCTTGAAGTTAAATATGATAGCAAAAATGAGATATATGATTAGATTGTGGGTTGCTGTTTTCTCAGGTTTTGTGAATGTGTGGTTAAATTAATTTTAATTTTAATATGTTTCTTGAATTATTTGACATTAGTACTGATGAAATTGCTTGACAAAGTGCCCTTTGATGTTCTGTTTTTTTTTTAAAGATACGATTAAATTAATTTTAATTTTGATAGATTTATAAAATTATTTGCCATGGTACCTGTAAAATGTTCGAAGAGAATTCCTTTTGAGAATTCTTTTTTCGTGGCCTTCATAGCATATTTATGTTGAAATATTTGATGAAATCATTCTCTAGGGTATGTTAAGACGTTTGTAGCATATTTTTGTGCAAGGATTCAATTCTAGATAAGGAATTCTTGTCTCTACCTTCTGTGGCTTTCTCCTTTGCTTTTGCAATGAAAAGTAGGATTAGGCAGCTAGAAAGGGTTTACTTGCAGGGATCAATTTGCATGTGTGATTTCCTTGCCATATTTGGCATGCATGGTTATCTATGTGTGTTCTTGGTTATATTTTTTTCATTGCCATGGATTTTTCCATGTGTGGCGGTGCTCTTTGGCCTTTCCTTAACATTTCTAGTTAGCATAGAGGTGATGGGTTCTCATGTTTTGGTGGAGCTGGGTTGTTGGATGGGTTCGAAGTTGAGCGAGGCGGATCTCGGAAAGGGAAAATGCATGGCATAGTGATCCCTGATCTTGACTATGGATTGCGGTAAATCCACTGGCTTAGTAACCCCTGAACCAGACTGTGGGTTACCATAAATCCAGGTATTGTGTACCTCGTTGGGCCTAGGAATCCTCGACTGGTGAATGGCAAGATATATAATAAATTCTAGAGGTGGGGTCCCTCGATCAGGCCTAGGAATAGTTTTCCGTGAATGGTGAGATATGTGGTAAAGCCTCGAGGGTGTTGTGTCGATCATGGCCTAGTGACCCTTGAATTAGACTATGAGTTGCCGTAAAGCCTAGGGACTAGGAGTAGTAAAATTCCTCATGATATGGGTGGATAAATCTGGTGGCATCCATGCTCATTTGTTTCTTCTTTCGGTTATGAGTCCCACATTCATGCTTGGAATATCGCATGAGAGTGGTTGGCTGAAGAGAGAATTGACTCATCGAATCTATGGTCGGGTGGAACAGGGTAGTCACATACTGGGTAGGTTTTTGCATTCATAAATTAGAGTTTCTTTCCTTGGTATTTTAGGTGTAAATGTACTGGTTCATTTGTGGCATATATGGCTATTGTATGCTCATTATTTCTATTGTTTATATGCTGGTTATGAATATGTTTTATGATAGTGACAATGTATGGTTGTCATCACGTTTTGATTTGTAAATGAATGAGTAATGAAGATATGTCCTAATAGATATGTGATAAAGCACCAATGCTTCTAGATATTGAATTATTATATTAATATTGTCCTTATTGGTTTCTAGACGCTTTTGTTGTAATTGTACCCATTGTCACCTATATATACTAAGGATACCTAGATTTAGAGGCCACATCAACTTGTACACGTGTTATATTGTGAAAGGAGGTTTCCCTTTTAAAGAGGGTTCAAAATCATTATTCTCTTTCATTCTCAACTCATCGAGTTACTTATTTTTCTCTTTTCTTGCTACTAGGGTGTTTCGATGCATAACAATGATTCATCAAACTTGTAAATTTCTACACCATTGGTCAACCCAAAATGTAGCACCGCAAATTCGTAGTATCCAACCAAGTTTTAAATGTTTCCTTTGCAATATTTTCTTCCTTATTTTTCAAGCTAGATATCAAAGACCATTATATATCAATTTTAGAAAATACCGTGACTTATTTCATACAACCAAAATATCATGAATTTGATGTAAGGCATATTGATTTTTAATTCCACTTGCATTTACCTACTTGTAGTCAATGTAATGCCTCCAAGACACATTTCATTCATAAAAAATCACCAGTTCTCCCCAAGTTTATATACTAGGTTAAGTCAACCTTTCAATATATTTTGAAGTTGCATGTGTAAATCCTACAATTCTATTATAATCATACAATATAGAGGCTTGGAAATAGGCTATATTTGTGCTTTAAGTTCAATAGTAAATTATATCTCACATTTTAATGGTAGTCTAGGAAACTCTTCTAGAAATGCATCAAGAAATTCTAACAATATTTGATGATGTTATATATATTTTGAATATTTTTCTAGTTCATAGCAACTACCACATACATAAAACACCCTTGTTCAAGACCCATTTTCAGTTGTAAGGCTGAAAAGAATCTTAGAGTTGCTTATCTCTTGGTTCCTACCAAGATTCTCCTTTCCCCTAAATCATCTACAAATTAAAGTAACTTACCTTTCATATATAGAATTATTTCATGAGCTCCCAACCAATCCGTACCACGAAATATAATATAGGATCCCAAGGTGGTAACATATGATAATATCTAAGTATTGCATGCTCTCAAATCAAGTTCGTAATATTTTAACAAGTGTTATACCTCTTTTTAATAATTAAATTCATCTCAACCAATTTATAATGTATTTTATTGCATCTAAATAACGAATTTGGAGAAATAAAAGTTTTATTGTCTTTTCGATCAATTAATAAAGAAAATTTAATTCCATTTATTTTACCTACAATCTACAAGATTGTATATTGGTGTTCTACTTGATAATTATTCACCATAACATGAATCCTATGTGTCTTATGTTACGTTAATATTGACTCACAAAGTAGTTAAGATAACCTTGTTTTGGTCATTGATGGATTTATCATTGGTGTTTTATGAGCCCATGCCATGGGTGACCCATGGTATTTAATGTAATGAATCCTAATTAAAGGATTGAAGAACTACATAAAATGCCTCAAGTGGCCTAGTGTTTCGTCAACTCAATGGATAAGGTCGATACATACATACATACATACATACATACATACATACATATATATATATATCTGTGTGTGTGTGTGTGTTTAGTTCTAATTTTCCCACTAAAGGGTTTCCGGGGTGAATATCGATTCTTTTCTACATGTGTACCATGAGTTTATTTCATTTCTCTAGTTAAACTCCATTTTTAACACGTGATATCATAGCACAATTAGAGAAATAATATAAACACAAATGATTATACACATGGAAAACATGTACATAAGAGTCAATATTTACCTTGGACACACTTTACCAAGAAAGCCAAGACTCGAGATATATATCTTTGTTACCATAATCCAAGCTAGCCAAGCTCCAAGCCACTCAAGGTATTTTACAATGGATTCCTTCAAGCCTTAAAATAAGCTTAATCACATCAAATGTCATGGGAAAATACCATTTTTTTCCCAATACCATGATCCTATAAACCACCAAAAATAATCATGTTAATGACCAAACAAATATATTGCATATCCTAAGAATAAGTTGTGGACCTATGGAATACTAATGTAAGTCGAATGAGTGATCAATTATATAATAGTGCTAAAGGATGCCGAAAGGTATCCTTAGTTGGATCATTGATGAGATCAAGCGAAAATACCAAAAACTCTTGTGTATGAGTTTTATATCGTTTGCATATCAATGATGCATAACAGTTGGAGGAACTAGATAACATAATGGGGGTAATATGAGAACAAATAGGGACACTTTATGTGAGGTGATTTCAATGTGTAGGGAATTTAGCCAAGTGGATGAATGCAAATTAACGTCAGGGTGGTTTAGCTCATCATGAATATGCAGAAGATTAGTTATATCCCTTGAGGTCAACAATTATTGTAGTTTCCTCAGAGTTATTAATTTGATAAGATCTAAGGTCTTAAACCACCCATAGGTGGAGGCATGAAAATATCGTCACTATAGGAGGTGGAATGCTTTAGTAGCATCCATGAATGAAGTTATGTTAAAGCTTGAGAATAAATATCCAATTTAATAGGATCTCCCAAGAACCTTTGATGTCATAGTAGCATGAGTGGCTTTAATGGATTCCACTCAACCATTAAAGAAAGAACAAGAAATGAGAGCTATGGGAAAGGATAATTTACATTGACACGCTAGGGGAGAACTCATTATCAAAGAAATTACACCCACAAGTCTCCTAAATCAAATGATCATATATTTTAGCACCAGGATGGAAAAAGTTCATTAGGAATGATCGGTTACAAATTAATGGAGTTGGAGCTATTACAATTAGACAAAGGAATGTTTAGATATCACACGCTGGCACTTACTTCAGCATGGCATCAAAAATTCAAACCATACATTTCAAGGTTGTCATTGTGATCATAACAAACATCCTTTCCTCCTAAAAAGAAATCATCCCTTAGTGTTAAACCTAATGAAACGATTTCTTACATGAAGTGATGGTTCATGGTTATGTGAACCATGGTAAATGAAACCTAGAAAAACATCACAAGGATTGACATGGAAGATAGTAGAAACACATGGATGTAGATTCGAATATAAAGAAATACTCAAATAAGGAGTGTTTGCTTCAACTTGTTGTATTTGGAGCAGAGAGTGATGTTGGTAAATAATATGGTAGATGTTTCTTGTGGCTCGTGGGTTCTCCCATAAAGAGGGAGTAGACTATGAGGAGAATTTTTCCCCTGTAGCCAAATATTCCTTTATTGAAGAAGTTCTTTCAATAGCTTTTGAGACAAGGTGGAACATCCACCAGATGGATGTGAAGATCACCTTCCTCAATGTCATCATTGAGGAAGAAGTCTATATGGGTTTGAAGTCCATGATAGAGAGACTTATGTATGTAGCTTTAATAAATCGCTATAGGCACTCAAAAAGGTACCCAAGGCATGATATTCAAGGAGCGATAACAATATGCAAAACATAGGTTTCCCCAAGAGTGAGGTGGATCCCAACCTATACTTCTTGTTGATTGGGTCTAAGCCCCACATTTTAGTGTTGCATGTGGATGATCTAATTCGAATAGGTGTAGAGAGATTGATTGCATGTTGTATTTCAGATATAGCATTAGAATTTGAGATGAGGGATATCAGGTCGATGCATCACTTTCTCAGAATTTGCAGCAAACAGGTGAGATCCTCCTTAGGAAGGGGGTGTAAAAACTAAAGAATCGTCTCGAGTGTTAAATTTGCACCCATCTTCGCTCCTATTTCCTTCACATTGGTAGCTTAAAAATAGAGTTCATCTCTTGTGTCTTCAGCCAAAAATCCCTCGTTTCATAGATTTTTGGTGCTTCGTGTGTTCTCTGCATAGTAAGCATGTGAGCCTATCGTCTTGTGTCTATTTTGCGCACTTTGATTGTCCTCCCTCTCCATGAAACTACCAAAATACTCTCTCCCTTTTCACCTCTGACAGTTTTGGTTCACAAACTCCTTTCTTTCTTTGCCACATTCCACAAGAAAATGGGATAGTATGGGAGATCGTCCTCCACTCAGGCTGCCCAGTCTGACTTCAATGTTGTCAGCACAAGGCATTTTATGGTGAGGTGGTTAGTCATGACATAGATGTTGGTATGGTCCTACCCTTGGCATGCCATAGGAGAACCAACCAGCACGCAAGAGGCCCTCAACAGGCACGCAACAATGTATGACATGCCTTCCCTCTAAGAGCTTTGGATATGTTTGCTCCTCCCTTCAACCGGTCATCGCTTTATTTCCACATAGATTTCGTATACATCCATAGTTCAAATAGTCATGCTAAAATACACGGGTTGTCATGAAAAAGTGTTGTTACACTCATAACTGAGACTTCTTCATGACCTCGAAGCTCATATTTTTATAGTTATTCTGAAAGATTCTAATTTCCTTGTGCTCCATAAACCTAATAAATAAGAAATCATTTTGATAGCCTCAATAATAGAAACCTTATTATCCTCTCTATGTATATGCTTTAGTTCCAAAAAACCTAAATCAAAAAATACTCTAACTTCTACACCATGATATCTTAACATTTTCCAAGTTGTGTTAACATTCTTTCTATGATTCACAAAATGATGAAAATACTTAGTGTTTTCATCTTCTTTAGGAATCCACAAGGCTCTACTTTAATTATATGATTATTTTCGTTATTATTCAAAAACTTGATCATCGAAACCAACTACAACTTGACTAAAGAAAGCTTCCAAATTATCTATTAATTCTTGCTCATACCCAATTTTATTTTGATGTGTCTAAATCAAAAAGCATTATTTTGCCCTTTCTATATTGTTGGTGGAATGAATAAATAGTGACTTACAAGTCCAAGTAGTTTTTATGATTATTATTATTAATTTTTTTTTTTGGCTTTTCTGCTAGGGAATTTTAACGGGTCATTTCATTGCAAATTTTAATTGCAAGAAGTTTCTAGTAGGCCAATTATATTTTATGATATCTATATAGTCATTTAGTGGTCATATTGAATTTAAATGGTTTCCCACTATGTGTTCCAATTTTCTATAGCACTCGCCGGGGAACAAATTAACCATGCCACTGAAGTCCACACCCACACAAACTCGCAACCCTTAATAAAAAAATAAAAAAAAGAATAACTTCATTCCTAAAAATTATATTCAACTTTTTTGGCTATTTTGAGTTCACTCAACCTTAAACCTCTCTAGGCAAAGAATGCATTCATTGCCTTTGCATTCAATAGACCAAAATCTTTTGTTCTCTTAAAAAAATGATAATAAATCATGATAGTTAATTTGGGTCTCAGTAGATTTTAAATACTTTTACTACAAAGTTTAGATTACCTACCATTCTAACAGACTAACATTATTTGCATAACACATTTAGTAATAAATGTTTGCTGCTAGGTAAAACTTATTTAATTAAAATAACATGATGTATAATATTTTACCATTTTATTGTGCAACATTAAACACTTAAACCATGCCAACTAAAAAAATTAATAAATATATAACTAAGCTAACTAAAAGAGTAATAAATATTTAATTGTTGGTCTTAAAAACATATTCAAAATGACTTGTAAATATCACTATTATTATAAAAATGTGATTTCAATCAGAATCATGCTCAAGTAGTCATGCCAGTTAAAGTAGCTCAAATAGGCATGCGAGTTAAAGGTATCTGAAAATTTAAATCCATTTCTTTCTATAGGTAATTAACGATGCTCCAAGACTTCTATAAGCAAGCGTAGTCTTTGTAATTGAATTGGACAATCATAATATATTTACTTATACAACGAGATAATAGCTGTTTGATGGTTATTTCTCTTTTATAGAGATTTATAGATATCATTGAAAAAATTTATTAAAACAATATTAAAATTTCTATTAATTAATTTTATAAAAGCATAAGTACGAAAAGGAGTTTCAAAAAATAAAAGCATAAGTACGAAAAGGAGTTTCAAAAAAGTTACATGAACGACTTTCTGGTTTTAAAAAAGTTGTATTAACGTTTAATGGGTCCAAATTAAAAGAAAATTAAAACCTCCATTACCCTTTAATGGGGCAAAATTAAAAGAAAAGCTTTGGATCCTCCATTACATAGCCGTTTGAATGCTTTTCATACCAATATAAATAGTGGCCGCACCTTTTACCATTGTTCTCGATGTAGTGAATGTTTGAGCCCTTGTTTCCTTTTTGAAGATTTATGGTCTTGTGTTTGTTTCGAGCATCAGGGGATCGGCAAATTCTTGCTCACCTGTTGTTCTGGTTTATTGCTCTGCCATTCTGGCTTATTGTTTTCATTTTCTCTGGGTTTATTGCTGGGCGATTTGATTCAGTTATCGTGTATATATTTTTATTTGACTTGGCAAGCTTTTGTCTTTTTTATTTTGTTTGCAGTGTTCTTTATTGGCATGTTGAATCTGTTTATGGAACTTTAAAATGTGGTTTGGTAATTAGGGCTAAACACCATAAGTAAGAATATTATAATTCTTATTTTCACTGGTTAATCAACAGAATGATTTAGAGATGGTACGAAAGAAGTGGTACGAAAGAAGTGGTACAATTTGCGAAAGCAATAGCAATGTTTGTAACAATGTTTGTGCCCTGCATTGACCTGACAATTAAAAAAGCTCAGTTGGGGAATTTCAAGTATTTTCCATTGCAGTTGAGATTATTTTCGGTTGTTTCAAATTGCAGTTGAGATTATTTTCGATTGTTTCAAATTCTGTGTTAAAATTAGACGCACTTGAAATTTCTTAGATTATCCGTTCTTAATTTGCTAGGTGGTGTGAATATGTGGTTAAACTAATTTTAATTTTAGCTCTAATATATTTCTTGAATTATTTGACATTATTCCTCATGAAATCCATGCTTTCTAATTTTCTGTTAAGATTCGTTTAAATTAATTGAAATTTTGATAGACTTATGATATTATTGGCCATGGAACTTGTACAAGGTTAGAAATAGAATTCAGTTTTCATGGCCTCTCTGTAGCAGATTTATGGTGGAATATTTGATGAAATTATTCTGTAGAATATTTTTTTTCAGAAGAAAAAACCATATTTTTTTTTATATTAAGGAAATATAAATTACATATAGAGGTCTATGAATATAAAGGAACCAGAGTGCCACAAAATCCAGAAGGATTCTAAACTGAGTGGGGAACATATAAATGCCAGATCATTGCATGTTGTAGGAGTGTTCCATATTTGCAAAAAGGTGCAGAAACATTACATCATGAAAAGATAATCTTAAAAGTCCCAAAATGTTGTGCATCTTTACACATGGTAACAAAGCAAAAAGATGATGCTGGAGAGGGAAGCCTGTTCAACCCAGACAATCAAGGTAAGCCTTGATGCCAAGCAGAAGAGAATACATAGGCCACCTGGAGCTTTTGAAGATGTATTCATTCGTCCACTTCCATATGGACCAACAGACCGTAGTGAACATAGAGCGCCGAGGTGTTGACTGATTATTCTTCAGAATATGTTAAGAGGTTTGTCGCATATTTTTGTGCAAGGATTCAATTCTGGATAAAGGATTTTTGTCTCTGCATTCGATGGCTTTCTCCTCTGCTTCCTGCATGATGGATGCCTCGACTTATGCTGTTGGCTCCACATAAACTAAGTAGAAGCTCCGGCCGCCTATTCTGGTAAAAAAGCCAAGTCGATAGATCCCATTAAATTAAATTAATTTTAATAATTTAAATGACATCAGAGAATTTTTGAAAAAGTACTCTTTATTAGGCATTTGCAGTAGATTTATGTGAATGTATTGATGAAATTATTCTACACAATACTTGTTTCAATGACCTGTGTCTAGGGATTCAATTGTGTATAAAGAATTGTTGCCTCTACCTTGTACGACTTACTCCAGTGCTTCCTCTATGGCCAATGCCTCTGCTGCTTACTCTGGTGCCTCCTCTAAGGCCAATTCTCAACTGTAGCTTTTTACAATGTGGTGTTGATAAAATTATTCTAAACAATACTTTTTACAATGATCTTTGTCTAGGGATTCAATTCCGTATAAAGAATTGTGTCCAAACAATATAACCATCTTTGGATTTCTTATGCCATTTCAATCATTGGAATTTTTTAGGACCTAATTATAATAAACCCACACAAATTAATTAATCCATTGGTGATTCCATGTAGGGAAAAATAATGTTCCATATAGGTGACCCATCATGTAGGGCTGTAGCCATTCAATTTATTTAGGTCTAATTTAGGCTATCAATTCCATGTGTGAGTCATAGGATCATGAAAAATTTGTTGAGACTCAAACCCCATCATATTGGATGATTAAATTCCCCATAGTTGGAATAGTTGTTACTTGAGTTCGTGGTATATTCCCATGAGTTGGATTACTTATTTTATTATTAAGTCTATTTTTTTGAGCTTGACATTGATGGAAGAAAAATTGTACTTAGAAAAGGAGTAGGTATGGCCTAATATGTGTTACAACTCATCACACAAAGATTATAAGGTTGAGACTTCATTTGTTAGATCATGGTTTTCGGTCACCATAAGGATTGGGGTGCATAAGAAAAAGTTTACTACAAAGTGGTACTGGTGTGATTAATGTTGCTTTTTAGGGTTATTCATATAGGGTTATATATTATTTGCAAGATATTATATTATGTTACAAAATCTCTATCCTATTAGGTGTTTAAACGAAAGTAAGTTGTCCATATGCGAAATAGTATATATATATGATTAATTTTAATTAAAAATAATAATTTATAATTTAATTTTCAATATTTTTTAATTAAATTTTATATATTTAAATTAAATATATGTTATATTTTTTTTAAATATGTTTTATAATTAAAATTGATAATATCATTATGGAACACATGTAGTTTTATTTTTATAGTAAAATAATTATGCAATTAACTATATAAATTATTAAACTTTAATTAAACTTGTAAATACCTTGGTACTGAATTCTCGCCTTAATGAAAATACTCCGGATAAACATTAGTATTATTTTTCCTATTAATTTAGACTATTTTATTTTGAATTTAATAATAATTTAATCATATTATAGTACTATATACTATACCTCACTTAGCTATTAGTATATATATTATAATATATATATATAATTTCAAATAATGATGAATATTTCAATTTATTTTATTGTTATGTTACAATATTTATATATTTATATGTTTTCAAAATAATGAAACTACTATTTAAATATTATTAAAAAACTATTTTAATGTTTTGAAGTTAAAGTTATGTTTCAAATAAATTGAAAAATACTATATAGAAAGCTTCTCTTGGTTTGGAGATGTAAAATCTCTACTAATACGGTTAACCACATGAACGTGAGAGCGTATAAGACTCAAAAAATGGTCTATCATTGGCATGGGACTAACCACAGATGACCACCCACACAATCCATTGTCAATGAGGCATAATCATTCACATGAATACATGCATACAACTAACAAGGGTGCACACAAACATACACATATCCACAAACATTACACATATTGACTCACAAAGTGACATGTTCACACATCACACTTACTATAAATTTTAGAATTAACATTATTTTATGCATATGATGAAGATTAAATATATATATTATGATGTTGACAATTAAATTTATTTTATAAGTTAATTAGTATGTTATGAAAATTGAGAAGTATTTATTTTCTTATTATTTTTTAAAACAATGATTATGATTAACAACGTTTTAGAATTAACATTTTTTCCACATTATTAAATTATAGTATTATGAAAAAGAAAATTATAAATTATTAAAATTAATGAAAATTTGAAATAAAAATAATAAAATTTATTGTATTGTATTGATTTTAATATCAAATAATTAATTGATATGTGTTATTACAAAGTGATGTTATTATATGAATATCATGTTATCTTTTTTTCTTTTATAAGGGACTTGAATCTCTAGCCTCACTTTTTGCATAATACTTTATAATACGACAATCATCCAAAACCCAAAAAAGAAAAATATAAATTATAAAATATAAATAAATTTAGGTTATAAATGTTATATAATTTAGTTGAATAAGAGTGGTTTTGTCATTTGTGTGTATGTGGGGAAGTTGTTTAAAAAATTGAAAAAATGTTAAGTAATTTATGTGAATAAGAGTGGCTTTGTTATTTGTGAGTATGTGGGGAAGATGTTTAAAACACTGAAAAAATGTTAAATGATTTAAGTGAATAAAAGTGACTTTTCCATTTGTGTGTATGTTGGGAAGATGTTTAAAACATGTTTATAAATTATTATGATAATAAAGAGATATATTTGTGTTTGTACATATTGGAGTTACTATAAACTAAAGATCATGAAAACCATGAGCACAAGGAACACAACTCAAAAGAGGGTTACCATTCAACATTCCTAAGAGCCTTTTGGAGGGGTCGAACTCCCCTCCAACAAAAAAAAGAAGCCTACTCCTTTTCTTAATGGTAGTTTGTGTTCATGTACATTCTTTGATGCGCACATCTAAAGAAAAAAATATATATTTTACCCTAATTACAACATTACAAAACACAAAAATAGATAAGGTCTTCCATCCACCTGCAACTTTGATATTGATCAATTTTCTATAACATACAACAATGAAATGATATTGTTAGTATACAACCCTTCCTAACAACTTGTAACATAATTAAATGCACAATTCATTAACAAAATCCATTAATTATATATATATATATATGGCATGACAACTGATGAAAGAAAAACAAAAAAAACATGAATATAATATTATTATGTAAAGTGATTTCAAATATAATATAATTATATAAATTTAATATCCAATAAATAATTAAATCTAACAATTATATATTGAAAATAAATTAGAAAAATACATTTGGTAACTTACTTTTGTTCATTTTTTATTAATAGAAGTTCACTGTGTATATAAAATTTTAATACTCAAAAATTGAATGTTATATTTTTTCAAATTAAAATATAAAATAAAATAATGAATAACCCGATATAATAAAATATATAATGACAAAATACATATTTATTTTAGAAATTATAAATGAACAATACAAATTCTTGGTAAATATTTTTCTCTAATGTTACATTTGAAACTTCAATAAAAATAAATAAATAAATTGATAAAACTACTTAATCATTAATAACAAAGAGGAAAAAATAATCTTTGTCACCTAAAACCGTTAAAACGGAGATCATTATCAAGTGGTATGATTGTTTTATCTCCCCATCATCATCACATTCCTATTTCCCACTCTTACATATGATCTATCATAATTTCATTTTTCCTAGATATTTTTCCTAATAAAAACTTCCCACATATTTTTCCCAGATTTGATTTTTGAATTTTGTACTACAGGAACAGTGAGAATAACATGAAATAAAAAAGCCTTATAACAAATATTAAAAAAAATAAACTTATAGGAAATTATGGGTTCTTCTCTATTTGAATGTGAAGCTTCCCAGACACAAATCCTTGCCAAGTACAAACAATCAACTCCTGCGAATTTAAAGCCCTTCCCACTCTAACCTGGAAACATAATACTCTAAAGACAACACAGAATATGTGTTTTCTGCTAATAGATCTTCAATGAGAAGGAAAGAACAAGATTCCGCCAATGTACCCAAAACTTATATTTATTCAAATTCACGTCAGGATTCAATTCGGTTGGCAGGTAAGCACCTTGGGCTCTTGGCTTCTGATATCCGCCTTGGATTCATGTTAAAGCAAACATAGAAAGAAGGAATAAGGGTGGCTTGAGTTTGAGTTTGAGTTGCCATGGAATAGATTTAAACAAATTCTTTGATGAATTTGTTCAAGACTAAATTCAACCAAGCAATGCTTGCTCGGGTTTGAGGTGAGAAAAAAGAGAGGGTTAAAGTAACAGGTGGATACAGCTGCAGAGGGTTAAAGTAGTGATGAAGATAAAGAAAGGGTGTTTCAGGGTGTTTCAATTTGTTGGCAAGAGCCGACGCAGTGATAGACTATGGGTTTCTTTCATGGTTGGTTGAGAAGAAGGAAGAGGAGCAAAGCACTACAATTAGAAAAAGAAAGATGTTTGGATTGGGTTCCACCAACGGAGATCGATCTATCTATAACGATTCCCATCATATAGAAGCTTCCAAGATTTTATGCAAGCTTCTAAAGTAACGATGTATATAATTTTGGAGTGGTCTTGTTAGAAATCCTTTTGCAAGTCGAAATCTACCGGAGAAAGAACTGAATCTCAAGTGCACTTTCTCAGATTCAAGAACATATAATTTATGATTTTCAAGTGCATTTTCATCACACAACCAGTTAAAATCGCTAGACATGGAAACACACAAATGGATGAGGATTTTTTTCATCGATGAACGGGTGATAAGTATAAACAAAATTATAGATAGCATTCTCAAAGAGTCCTGAAAGTGAAGGATGATAGTCCTGGGATGAAAGTGAAGGACATATGAAGTACATCGGGCTCTTACCCATGAAAAGGTACATCTGGTTCCTACCCATGAAATGGTATCTGGTACGAAATGGTATCTGGTACGTGTGGTCCCTGAAATCGTACGTTCTGTTTAGAATACGCTCACTGAAAAGCCTACCTAACCTATTTAGGAATTATTCACGTGATGTTTCCAGATGCTAAAAGCAGTTGGGAGGGAGTTGATGTTTCCAGATTTTTCCGACTTCCTTAATAATGGTTCATTCACGAAACGATATTAATGCAACACGCACACTCTTTGATGGTAAATAGCAATAATAAGACCAGCACGAGTGTGGAGAAAAGGAAGGCCATCAAAATTAATTTCACCCGCTGTGCTTTCTTAACCAATCAAAACATTCATTGAATTTTTGCGTTAAACAGAAAGCTGCGTCTAAAATAGAATTGGAACTGCCATCTTCCAGCGCGCATCTCTACATCTAAATCAATATCTGGGGTTCTTCCGAGGTGTCGCTTTAGAATTGCACAATCAACCACAACCGAAAGGGGTAAGTCTTAACTATCCCCAAAAAAAACAACTCGCTCCTATTGACGAACGAACATAAACCCGACACTCTAATTAACCCCACTTAACACATGTATAATGCTCAAATTCATTCATAAAACTATTAAAGCCAATCAATAAATTCATTTCTCAAACTATGCACCCAACCAAAGCCATGGGCGTTGTGAGAATATTTTATTAAACGATCCCACGCAATTAAAGTCCAAGGTAGAATGTTAGAACCAAGGTAGAATGTTAGAATACTAATGATAGAATACTCCCGGAGCAATTACTAAAGCATAAGAAGCATCAGGATTTAGAGCATTCCCTGACGAGAGTCTTGGTATTTAGTCACTGACCAAGCTCAAAGACAAAACTAGACACATAACCGAATTCCCATCTCCCCTAGATAATTGGACCAGCCGCATAGCATCCACGAGGGTCTTACCACACCACCCTCTGCCATCCACATACCATAGCATAGCAGCAATCTTCGTCTCCCCACTGCTATTCCACAAAGCATCAACCGAGGTCTTCCCACAACCTATCTCCCTCATATCCTCGATTGTTACATAAACAACACAAAACCGTTCCGTAGTTGATTAAAGAAAGACCAGATAAGCGCTCCATTCCCCTAGTTGGAAGATAAGGTAAGGTTCGCCCACCATTCGGGTCATCGAACAAAGGAAAGGAATACCTATCTGTAAGGTAAGGGTATAGATAGGCAAGATTTCTTTTCTTTTGTTTAAATAGGCCGTGCCATTTCGCCTAGCAATGTGGTTATCAGAATAGCAAGGAAAATAAATAGG
>APFE031745646.1:7625-22543 GCA_000404065.3 Pinus taeda
ATAAGTTTAGTCTCTGGACACTGGTAGGCAAGCATGTGAGAGCGAGTTTAAGTTTATGGATGATGTCATGCCTATAGCATGAGAGCGACTAAGGCTTAAGCTGTCCAAAAGTTTAGTGGGACCCAAGGGCAAGTTATCTGAAGTGTTGGATTGGTTCCTAAGGGTCCTCAGGCTGATGTTGAATGTTTGTATGGTGTGTTTCGATTGGTTCCACTTCCTTAACGTGACTTAGGAGGTTGAATCATATCATAGTGGCCACTCGTCGCATGTTTACTCTGGATAGCCGATTGCTTGGGTAGATGTGGGAGGAGGGTGTATCAGTGTTTTATTAGAGCATGGTCCACCCCTCGGACTGGATGGGTTGTGTGTTGGACATGCATTCAAGTCGATTTCATGTGTGTTCCTTATGTTTGTTGTTGATGTGCTTGTTGCATTTACGTGGTGTTGATGATGGTTGTAGCGATGTTTCCATGTGAAAGTTGAAGGTGTTGTCGTGGAGTATGTCTTCATGTGTGTATGGTTGATTATGCATTGTTATGCATGTCAGTGTTCACATGTGATCAATTTCACGTGATGTGGTCATTGTTTTCATGCATGAGGTTATGGTTTGGTTAGTTGATATGGTCATGCATTGATGACTCAACTCTAGCTAGAATGATGTGTATATGGTTTTGTACTCATGTATTATATGTCTATATGTAGTTGTTATGTGTGTATGGTCTCGTTTATAGCTATGCATGAATAGTAGGTCAAACATGTCGTGTGAAGTCACTATATGCAATTTAGGTCATCATGGTGCTATTGGTTGTGATGATGTTAATTAATGTGTTGGCTAAGATAGAGTATGAGATGCGGATCCTTAACATGAAGTTGCAACATTGGATCTCGAGGCAAGAGCATGTCATCATACAGGTTTGCATGTTAGGCATGGAGGTAAGTAAGTTAAGGTTCTTTGTACGAATTAGGGTTATATACATTAGGTTTATGTACTTCTTTTGATGTTATGGTTACGTACATGATAGATGATAGTTGATTAGTATAGTCTTAAGCACATTTTTCGGATAGTCAAGAATGATAGTAACATGTGGTTGTATGCATTGTTATTGATGTTTTATGCTAGTAACTTGATGATTAGGGTTATTAAATTAATATATTGATGTTATATGTATTATGTTAACATGGATTGGCCTATGAAGTTGGTTATGGTTACGATATTTAGGTATGAGTCGACGTATTCTGACATGGGGTTGTACTAGTTTAAACTGATCATACATATGTGATTTCTATGCATGAATGACAAATGTTTATAAGCTTATGATGTGAAAATTCTAGTTAGTTACTATTATGGATATCATGACCTTATTTAGGGCTGAGTTGATATGTTGTGAATTTATATCATGCTAACTAGATTGATTGTGCAGATAAGATAGCCTCCCTTGAGATACATTAAGGTATGAACTTGCTTATGTCGTCTACCTTGTTCTTGACTATTTGAGTATGATGTCTAGTTGGTATTTGAGTGTTTGGTGTCTAGTTGATTTATTTAACATGGTATGTTTGTAATTTGATTGAATGTTTGATGAATTCCATAATATGAGTATGCGTTCCAATGATATTGTTTTAAGATGATTGTACTAACACGTGTTGAGACAATTGATATGTACTTGATGTTGGGTGTGGAGCTTGATTATCTTCCTTATTTAGAGGTATTGCTAGATTGGACCCCATTTCGTAATGTGGTGGCAACACCACCCATAAAATGTATGCCTCCAGGGCGATCCAGGGGGGGGATGATTATTTGGAGCCGCCCCCCCCTGGAGAGGGAGTGGGACAGTGCCCCCGAATCTTAAAATAGATGAAAAATTTCCTTGTAAAATGTTGTAATTTTGTAGTCAATTTGGGTCATTCATTAGGCAGAGATTTGAAGGTAGAAGTTATGTTTAATGTAGGGTTTTTTTCCCTAGAAGGAAACCCCTAACCATAAATGAGGGGATTCTATTGCGTATATGTAGATCTGTATTCTGAGCGAGGAAGAGAGAGGAGATTAAGAGCAATGAGGGAATTACAATGGATCTATTGTAGGTTGTATCTCTTCATTTTGTTGGATAATATGAAAGGAAGGACTAGTTGTTTCTCTATGGACATAGCCCAAATTGGGTGAACCACGTATATATGTGTCTCTCTTGTTTTATGTGTTTTCTATGCTTATATTTCTGCAATATATTTTATGTGTTCCATTGATTTGTAATATATAATTTTCTAACACTTGAATGTAGTTGACAGTTGTAGCATTATGTCTAATGACTACGGGTTATGACATGATTGTTTGTAAAAGTTGATTTCAAATTGATAGATATGATTGTCTTGATATTTAGAACATATGGACATGTGTGAGCAGTGGCAGGAAACATGCTTGGTATTAGCGTGATAGGGCAATAGTTGATATGTTTATATAACTAACAATTGGGTGATGTGGAAGTACATAGTAAGTTTCAATTATAACAAGGTAAAAAGGTAAAATAAAGGAATTGGGCAAGAATTCCTTGGCTATGTTTGGGAAACCCTAATTCCAGACAAATGAGTGCTTTACATGCAAGAAGTCTTCTTAACCTTAGTCTTTTTTGACATTGTGTGGACATGTGCTATATTCATAAACATGTACTTGATAGGTATATTAACCAGTCTCTAGTTACAGGTGGATTTGTCAAAGGAATTGTTGTCCCTTGAGAGATGGCATGGATGTGTTTAGTTGCAAGAAACGTGCTTTCCATAGCAAAGTAAGGTAACTAGTGTATTGTTATGTTGGTTGTGCAGTGACATTATGTGTTTATGGTAGTATGATGTAGGGAGTTACATGGCAAGAGAGAATGCCATGAAATCTTGAAGAAGGCTTGGGTTGAGCTTTCCTTGTAAGCATTCAGAACCATGGGGATTAAGTCATGGTGTTTGTTGTTAGTCTTGTGCTTTTTATCTCTTGTTATTTTCTATGCTTGATTGATGTCTTTGTTTATTTCTAGTGTATGACCATACCACTTGGTTTGCGGAGTCGTGTTGTTATTGGTTTTCATGGTTTTCTTCTTGTTTGTTTATTGTGCTTAAGTTTTGAGTCTTTCGAATTGGTTGAGAAAGAGGAAAGTTAATGGAGCTCAAGGAGAGCTGTGTGGTACCTAAAAGTTAATGTAAGATTCAGATGAAGCTCGACGCATGAGTAAGTGCAACAAAAGCTAAGACTGTGGTAGTCGGTTGGACTAGTTGGGTCCATTGTGGTAAATGGATGATGATAGAAGAGTCTTGGGAAAGGTAATTAAGAAGGGTAAATTGAATGTATTGGAATTGTCATGTCACTTGGCTATATTGGGAACTTTTGTTCTCGATATTGCGCATGTGTTTCACGCATAAAGGGAGTTTTCTTAACCCTGACATTGTGATCTTTTAATTATGGTATGATCATGATTATGCTAATGTTTATATGTATACATGTGTGTATGTATGTATGTATATAAGTATATCATTGTCTGAGAGGACCATGATTTTTTTATGCTAATGTTTATGTATATGTATGTATGTATGTATGTATCCACGTATCTATGCCACTATCTGACAGGGTTATCAGGAATCATTCTTGTGAAGGAATGATTGCTTATGCATGTGAATGTCATGAAGAGGTTACTAGTTTACAAGGAATAAATTGGGAAGAATAGCCCTGGTAAATCTATGATGTCAGTTTCATGTGGTTATGAGTTGATATTATGTGAGTATATTATGTCTATGTTATGGACACACTATACTGAGGGATACATTAGCAGAATGAAAGCACTGTGATCTGTGGCATTTTGGGGGAAAGCATAGATAAGACGTTGGAAGCAAGGTTTCTTGATATTGATAGTGTGGTTTTGGGGATGTGTGGTACCATTGTTGTGCATATGTTGTATATCTTGTACATGTTGCATATGTGTTATTGTGTGCATGCGGTGTTGTGCATATATAGTGTATGTACATGTTGTTTATGCAATGTTATGTACAAGATGATACAAATAGTGTTGTGTGAATATTGCATATCTAGTGTTGGTTATAGATGGTGTTATGTGCAGGTTGAATATGTAGTGTTGTGTACCGATGATGTTGTGTACATGTTGGATATGCAGTGCTATGTACCTCTGTTATTGCGTGCATGTTATACAAATGGTGTCCAAGTACATATGGTGTTGTGTGCATGATTGTAAGAGTCGTGTTGTGTGCATGTAGTGCTATGTACATGTTGTACAAGTGGTGGTATGTGTAGATAGTGTTGTGTAGATGTCGTGCATGTGGCGATGTACACATGTAGTGTCGTGTACATGTCGTGCATGTGGTACTATGTACATGTGGTATTGTATACACATTGTGCAGGTGGTGCGGTGAACAAGTGGTACTATGGACATGTTGTACATGCTGTACGTGTGGAATTATGTGCATGTCGTACATGATGTGTTGCAGTCATGTGGTACTATGTATGTGCATTGTGTAGTTGTGGTATCGTGACATGCATACTCATTGTGTTGTACTTGTGTAGTACATGTATATTGTTGTTTTGTATGCCAGGTGTAGTTACATGTATTGTGTGCCATTGTACATCAGATATAGATGTATGAGTTGTGTTGTATATGAGGTTTATGTGTATGCATTTGTGGTGTCGCATGTTGTGTGTGGATGCATGTCTTGTGATGTACATTGTGTATGTATAGTTGTTGTGTTGTACACCGAGTGTAAGCGAATGTATTGTGTTGTGTTGTACACTGGATTTAGGTGTATGTGTTGTATGTTAGGTGTAGATGCATGTATTTCATAGTGTGGTATGCCATGTGTGGCTTTATGTGTGGGATGTACACCATGTGTGTGTGCACATGGTTGCAGACAAAGAATTGGGTGTTTGTTCGGTGCAGCAACCAATCCAGAGTGCATATGAAATAAGGATGAAGGTGGAAGGGAAGGATTGATGAAAGGATAAGTATCAACATTTTATTTAGTTTTATTATGCATGTGATTTATGATTATGGTCTATGATGCTTACATGTGAACTATGATTCTGGTTTATAATGGTTACATGTGATTTATGATGTTCATCTATGATGGTTGTGTTTTGAGCTAACCAGATGGGATATGTTTATACATGATGTTTTGATCAAACAGTTAGCTTGACCTGTTGTGACATGAAGTAAACAAGATTGCAAGTGTACCTTATTGACGAGCTACCAATGAGGTATGATGTCAGTTTATTTCAATTTATTTTAAATATAATGGAAATTATGTGCTTGGTACAAGAATGCATGAACATGCCTAGTTGAGTGGTTGAAATCAACTGCAAGAATTGGCAACAACAACAAAAGAAATCAAAAAGAGGTAGTAGCATGATGGTAAATAACTTCAGGACCATAGCCATTGTGGGATACTAGTACCCAATAGTGTCCATTGATTTCCATGAGCATCATATGACTAGTATGATGGTTTTGAGGCAGGTATATTCCTTGATTTTTGTATCTCCCGATATGAGGAAGCCTTCCCAAGGGATGGATCTTCCAGGATAGGGGATTCTGGGGAACTTGGAAGGTGAGTGACTGCATGGAAGGGGGTGACCGGATTTCTTAAGGGCTTGTGTAGCAGAGAAGGGAAGGTTGTGAATATATTTTTTTTGGTCATTAAGGTTTCCAGATGGAATCAGATGCACATTGGAAGTTCACCCTAGAAAATGAGCCAGTAACTGTTCATCGAGAGGACAAGTGGCATGGCATTGTAGCGCTGGACATTGGATTCAACTTTGACTCTAACAGAGGATTCTGGACTTCCTCGGAAGGAGGTGCTACTTTTGAGGGTGGAGGTGTGAGCCTCTGAATTGTCTTGTTTATTGATACAAGTATCACATCCTTTTATTTGCTAGTTGAGAAAATGTGTATATGTATATATTATTGTAAATACTATATCAAGATGGTTTATAAATCTCCATAAACAGTATGGTTATTTGTTTGTTGAAGAAAATGTGTATGTATATGCGGTTATTATTGTAAATACCATAATCATTTGTGTTATAAATCTCCAGTAAACATTATGTTTGTCATGTTTTAACAAATGGTCATTGTAAATACTGCAACGAGATGTGTTATAAAGCTACATGGGTAGTATGTTTTGTTTTCAGTGGTATTTTTGGCTATAGGTGTCATTGAGCACTGAGGACGGTGTTCCCCCAAGGGGAGGGTACTGTAACTACCTTGGTTAAAAACTCATGTAAAATATAAAAATAACATGGATGATGGGACACATATTCCAAGTTGAAATGTGGGGGAAACATCCTAATGGGTGTTGATTTGGTTTATTATGGATATGGAAATTGTTAAAGGCAATGGCTAAGGTTTGGAAAGGCATTAGGCATTAATTAGCATATTATTTATGAAAATAAAGAAAATTAGGAGAAAAGGAAGTTGAAATGTCACAGGTTGCATGTGAGGAGGAAAATGAAGGAAAATATTGGAAAATGAGGAAATAAGAGTCCTCATTAGTAAAAAGGCTTTCTTGAAGCACTCATGGAGGGTGTGGCATACTTGGATTTTTGGAGCAAGAAGGCAAATGAAGAGCAATAAAGTGCAAGAAGGTATTGGGATCAACAACTACATTAGATTTTCTTGCAGGTATCGAGTTGCATCTATGTTTCCTTCAGTAGTTTTGGCATGCATGGCATATGCATGTGGATTTTTGGTTGTGATATGTCATTGACATGGAGGATGGTCGGGATTGACAATGGATTTTCTAGGCTTGCCATTTCTTCGATAACAATGGTGATTATGGGTTTACTTTCATTATTTGTTTTGGTTGGTTGTCATGTTTCCTTAGCAAAGCTCTTGTTAGACAAACACTTTGGAAGCCCTCTATAAGTTGTGGGTTGAGTTACTAGCCCTGGAAGCCTTGGTTGGAAAAACGATTTAGAAGCCCTGGAAGGCTTGGATGGAGACCAATCTGATGATGGCTTTTTGGAGTCCAACTGTGAGGTGGAATAATTTTTTGATGGGTTGAAGTGGATGGCCTCTGGAACCCTGGATGACTTTTTATTGATGTGCTCTATGAGATCCCATAGTCATGCTTGGCATATGTCATGAGGGTGAATGGCTAAAGATATATTTGGCTCATCCATTCTATAGTGGGGTGGAATGTGGAAGTTCCATCTTGGGTTTGGACTTTGCATCATTCATGAAAGGTTATTTCTCCTTGTATTTCTATGAGTATTATACTAGATTATATGTGATTTATATGGCTATGATTTTAGGGGTATTTGTGTCCCTATTATGTTTGTTATGTATATATTTTTATGATAGCAGCTATGTATGGCTCTCATCATATTTTCACTTGTATATGAATGAAAAATGTGTCTATGGTCAAATGGATGGAATGGCAGTTAATGTGTTGAGGCATCAATTCTTGATGGTGATTCTCAGATAAGTATGAGACCCCTATGCTCAAATATGTTATTTACACCTATAGTTTACATATTCATGAAATGTTTGACGAAATTCCTATCATGGATAGTAGGGGTCCGGTGAAGGTCTTAAACAAGTATGTTCTCTAGTATTGTCATTTCCATGTTATTTTACTATTCTGAAGGTATCATGAAATTCTGGGTAGTGACCTGGGCTTTGGGCCTGAACGTGACTTAGGAGGTCAAGTCATATCATAGTGGCCTCTCGTCGCATGTTTACCTCATTTGGCTAGTTTCTTGGGTAGATATGGGAGGAGGGTGTTACAATTCCCTTGATTATTTTATCTCAAAGTGGATGTCTTCTTCAATATTAATATCAATTTTATTTTTTTTCACATAGTTGTGGCAATACAACTATCTATTTTTGAAATTACCTTAGAGTTTTCATTTCATACCTAGTAGGCACTACCGTTGCTTCCAACTCTTTTTATACCTATCATTAAAGTTTGTATAATGTTATATATTTTAATGATCTAAATATTTTATGATTTATTGACTTTATTTTTTATTATCATGATAAATGATAATAGTAGAATGTTCACTCTTTGCATTACATATTGAATTAATATTTAATCAGGGTTTTCATTTGATTTTTGAAATCATTTTAACATTTGACAACTCATCCTTGGAATATGAGCTTTACCAACTTTTTGCAACTACTTCAAGGTGAGGTAATGATTATTATAGTGCCTTGGGTGGTGGCACATTAACGGTGATCACTATATGAAAATATTGAGATGTTATGGGGCTAATTCCTAAGAAAAATATCAATTTAGTTAATTATGGAATATAGTTTTAATAAATAAGTTTAGCTAGGGTGATTCTAGCTCTAGATTTTGGTTTCTACCTATCTCCAAATATTATTTTCTAACTAGGAGCACAAAAACATGGATGTAACTATATTCCTTTTGTGATTTCTGATATTCCTTATGTTGCTTCATTGATGTGTTGAGAGTAAAATGAAGTATCATTGGCTCTATTGTACATAGGGGCTAGACATCGTAAGAACGTACATATAATTATTGATCAAGCTCATGAATGGAAGTAAGCATGTAGGCCTACTTATGGACTCACCATTTATTATGTTTGTAATATAGAAATGATAGAAAAATTACCTCTCTAACAGTCGATTGGAAGCACCCTTGCAAGTTAATCATTAGAATCCATCCCACCATAAGAATACCTCTCTAACTAGGTTGTAATTTATTGCTGGAACTATATCTAATATTTATACTATTGTAAAATTTACATGGAGGATATCCTTGTAGTAGCTCTATATTATTTACTAGTAATTGTGGGTATTGGAAAAGGAAAAATGGCTTCAACATGTGTGTTTTTGGTTGCATCTCACTTTGAAAGCATACTTCTACAAAATCTATACCATAGATCAAGCAAATACAAGAGGTTTAATTTTTCAATGGCATGATAGTATTAATTGCATAATATGTAGTTGCGTGAATATTGTGTTAGTGCAGTGTTCACAGAGACCTATAATGTGTACATGAATGGATCTCATAACTATCAACTTTAATATTTGCGATAATTTTAATATATGGGAAGATTTTGTTTTGAATGAAGAAGGTAAATCCCCATATTTCAAACTATAGGATTGTGTTGTAACATTTCTAGATTCATATAGGTGGGAAAGCTATCTTGTACAAGCTCCAAAAGAACTTATACTTGAGCACTTGACATGTGGATCCAGATTACATCACTATGCAACATAGGAGAATACTTCTAGCAATTCCCTATGGTATGAAATTGTGGCCTAAGGGAAGAATGTACAAATGGGATAGGCTATACTACATTGCATTTGGTTTGGGCTTCGATTCTTACAATGGTATATGGAGGCCTATTTGCTTGCTGAGGTCAAGTATCCAAAAAATCCATGATTCAATTTCATTGATAAATATCTTGTTAAATGATGGACATTTAGATGCATATGGGAATGTAAGAATCGTGTGTCAATGAAGTGTTAGATGCATCCTAAATTGTTTTTCTTCTCTTATCTTTTTGAAGGCATAGCTTTGCATGATGTACGAATTTTTTTTTTTTTTCTATATTTTAGTGCTATTCAATCTCTCAATATATGGTTGTAATTGATATTTCTTTCTCTTTTATTATTTGGTTAGTAAAACTAATTAGACACTCAAGACATGTAAATAGCCATATCATATAAAAACACACTTCTATAAGCAAAGAAATCGAATTTTACTTTTCTAATGATATTCT
Organism: Pinus taeda; assembly: GCA_000404065.3. NCBI lineage: Eukaryota > Viridiplantae > Streptophyta > Pinopsida > Pinales > Pinaceae > Pinus > Pinus taeda. Next base: position 17,359 of record APFE031745646.1, read on the forward strand.
CAACTAATTTATAACTTTGTAAATTATGTTCCAAAATATCTAAAATTAATGTGCAACAATATTCTTAAGTACTTTAATTGCTTTTAAGCTACTTTTTAAACTATTTTGAAAAACACAATATTTATTAAACTTAGTTTTTAGTGCTATTCAATCTCTCAATATATTGCTGTAATTGATATTTCTTCCTCTTTTATTATTTGTTGAGTAAAACTAATTAAACACTTAAAGACATGCAATAGCCATATCATATAAAACACACTTCTATAAGTAAAGAAATACAAAAATACTTTTCTAATGATATTCTCGACTTATTTATAACTTTGTCAATTATGTTCCAGAATATCTAAAATTAATGTGCAACAATATTCTTAACTGCTTTAATTGCTTTTAAGCCACTCTAAACTATTTTGAAAAATACAATATTTATTAAGCTTTCTACTAATTAACCATAAATACAATATTTTAAATAGTACAAATACAATATACCAGATAAGACTAAACAAAACACATTAGAAGTTTTGAAATGTGGAAAGCTCACTGCACCGCATTTACCAACAATTCTGGACTTTGAAAGCACCATTGTCGACATGTACTCTCATTATATCCCAACTATTGAACCACTTCATCGTACACAGTCCAGCATGTGTTTCCTGGTCTGTAGACAAAAGGTCTGTGAGCATTTACCGACAATTCTGGACTTTGAAAGCACTATTGTCCACATGTACTCTCATTATATCCCAACTATTCAACCACGTAATCGTAGACAGTCCAGCATTTGTTTCCGGGTCAGTAGACAAAAGCCCTGTGAGCATTTGTCAGCATTCCAGGGTGTTGAAAACCATGGAAAGATAACCTTAATTTGAACCAAACAAGATCACCCACTCCTTTCACGCTTTGTTCGTTTCGCATGTAAAGAGCGATAGGTTATTTTAAATTTCTACCAAAGCTTGGATCTTCACAATGACTTTGCCTGAAACATACCAGGCTCAGCCTCTTTTCCAGGCAGCGTATGGGATAACAACGACAACTATTAATGGGTTTCGAACTCGTGACTTTCCAGTATTGGAAAGTCACGATGAGGCCGGATGACCCACTGAAGTCCGGTAATTGGGTCAGTGACTCAGAATATTAGATCATGATCTGGTTAGTTGTACATGCCAGAAGAATCAGTGTTTAGCTCGAATTATAGGTTCATATAGGTATGATCTGGTTAGTTGTTCATGCCAGAAGAATCAATGTAATTCTCCCGTTTTCTGAAGTATGAGACTTTAATTATAAGGATAGTACAGGAGATTTCAAAACGTTGGTCATATTTATATGTTAAAATGTATGAATCGTTTCTAAAATATTTGTTTAAACTTTATGTTTTGGGAAAGATAATATTATGTAGGAGTGAACCACTTATGTTAATTGTCCCTCTAATCAACTATTATTCATTTCTCATTACCAAACTGTTTTGTGCATGCGGGATTATATAATAACGTATCTATTCGTTTTCATTCATATTTTTAATCACTGATTCACATTCATACTTTTCGCTGAAATTTTTATGTAAAAAATTATAAATATAAATATAAAGCCCTAACATAATAAATAATTATAAAATAAATGATTCTTAAGAAAATTATTTTGATGTGATTTGTCCCCTCGAAGAAAACGAATCTGGGTGAATCAGTGACGTTAATTGTCCCTTCTCTGACCCATCAGAGAAGAGTTCATTCTTCATTACTATACTATTTCTGGTTGTGGGGATTAGATAGTAGTGTATTTATTCATTTTCATAGTATAATCACATCAAATAGGGGACTAGATCTTCTAGTATAATCACATTAAGTATTTTGAGTCAATGCATTTGGAAGCATCCATTCTGGTTAATCATGACGACCAAGATGGAGAAATTGATCCATGCATGCAAATTAAATAATGTAGAGATAGAAAGGAGGTGAATAGATAATATAAATTTTATAACGTTTAATTAATAAATATTTGGCCAAGAATAATTAGTAATGTCTAATAATTATTAATGGAAAATTGTTAAAAAACTTTTAAATAATTAAAAAGGATTATATATTAATAGAAAGATCTAGAAGTATAATTAATATAAATATAATATTAAGTAAGAGGGGATGCATAATTAAAATGAATAAATATATGAGTAATTAATTAATGGTGTAGCCTAACTTATAGAATAAATGAAGTTTTCCAGGCGTGGAATCTATTTATGCATTCAAAAATGTATTTTAAGTAACAAAAAAAAATGTATTTTAAGTAACAAAAAATCACATTCTTGCTGGAAATGGTATCAAAAAGGTTATTACACATTTGTTAAAATAAAAATAAACATATAAATTTCAAACTTATGATCATGAATATATAACATAAGTGTTGCCAACATAATAGTGACTACCATTCAAGTGGAAATAAAATTGCAAATTCATACATGAAATAGAAAACTTGCATTTCTAGTCACCAATAATTGAGTGTTCTTACATTATAGCAAAAATTTCTTATCTCCATATGTATATCTATTTGATTCTTTGAAATAATAGCAATGAAAAATAATATTTCAATTTATTAAGATTAAAATATTTAACAAAAAATTAACAAAAACATATAGCTAATAAATCTTCAAAACAAATTTAAATATTAAAATATCAAAACTTTATAGCACTACAATTTTATGATATCAAATTTGACCCCAAAAAAAAAGTAGCAAGAAAAAATTACTCACATTTTTTTTATTTCACCAAATCACAAATTTTTTATTTCACCAAATGTTAATCCACCGCACATTTTGATTCCATTAAATATTAGTGTATAGTTGTCCTCCAAATAAATCCATCCTCTGCACTGATAGAGAAAAATGAATTAGTTCAAAAAAAAAAAAAAAAATTATTCTTTGATTTCGTTCTAAAAATTGATTTATTTTAAATAATGTATTTTTGTAAGTCATTTTTATTGATTTATTTTAAATAATGTATTTTTGTAAGTCATTTTTCTATTAATTTCAGAGAAAGGAGTACATAGAGATGCTGTTAAAACATGTCGTCTCACCCCGAGCGGGTTTGTTGACCAAAAATTTCATTATATGACAAAAATATAAAAGGGTCTCTAAAGGCAAAAACGAGAACCAATTAGGCCATAGGCACCAGAACACAACTAAAACAAAAAATACTCTAGAAAGCATACTAGTCACCAAAACTAATGGATGCAGGGTTGTCTAGAGTAGTTCCAGGAGGCGGTGGAGGGCGGAAGTCGCATTAGACATTCCCTTCGAAGAAGTACGTTGTCCATGTCTCTAGTTTTTCAACTTTCTATGAGAGCAGATTTTGACCTCTCCACGCCACAACAACACGTTCCCTGAGTTGACTCTAGAATTAGTGAAGCTGCTTCAATGTTGCCATCTACAATGCATGTTCTTCTCTTCGGATGCATTCATAAGCATCCATTCGATTTATTATATTAACAATGAGGTCTCAACAACATTCCCTGCATCACTGATGGTGGAATTGCCCTTCTTGAGCTTTAGACTCTCTTGGGCCGCTTTTCACTCCACCTCGATGTCCACAACCATGGCCCCTCTATCTAAGACTATTCTTCACATCCCCCTGACTCATCCCCTATTTTACACCTCTCCTAATGCCTCACCCTTGATAGACCCACATCCGTCCTCCACCTCTACCACCTCGTGAGCCGCTGACACCTCACCGTGAGCTCCCAACCATTTTTCCACCACGGAGAGGTAGAGCCGAAACTAATACATGGGCGGGCAATTCCTCAGTAGCAAGAGGACCAGAGGAGGAAGCCTTCCGTGATGGGGTCTTGATGGTAGCCAGCCCAGACAAGGAATTGCATAGATCTTCCAGCTCCAAATTTAACCCCACCGACTTGCATTCACATCAAATGAAAATTACCCAAAACATAATCCACAGAATGTCACCATCTTTCGAGCTTTCTCTAGGAAAATGGCATCATCTGGAGTTAAGCTGATTATTACTAGATTGGAATAGAAATTTGAAGACCTTCCACTCACAAGATTCAACAAACCAAACTTAGTAGCAAACCCTCCTGATTTTCCATTGTAAACGAATAGGGATGCCATGAGGGCGGGTCGGTTGCCACTATGAATGAAGGCCGGTCCAGTGACCACCACCACCATATCCCATTGCTACATTGACAATTGACCTCTAAAGTTGAAGTAGGGATTCTCCATACTCGAATACGCTGAACACAATAGAGAACAGAACTTTGCAAGCAATGGAATCCTCCCTCTTCCCTGCGCTTGACACCCTCCCCAACACACTGCTAGAGCTCTCTGCCCACAAAAACCTGGTTTACTATCTCGCCATGCCTTTTCGACCACCACCCTGTCAACTTTCTCCAAACGCAAATGCAAACACAAATGGAAATACCCAGGATCGCCATCACTCCGTCGTATTTCACCCCGCCACCTTCGACAACAATCTCAAGAATGCTTGTCGCACGCTTAACCACCCACTCCACTGTACCACTCACCATAACTATTAATGCCTAAAAAAACTAGAAGACCCGTACACCCCACCTCAAACATTTAGATTTAGTCATGTGATAACACAACCACGTATCACTAACTCTACACCCCATCAAAGAATATATTTTAAATAACTTAAATCTAATAAATTTCAAACATAATACTAATAGAAAAACCAAATAAAAAATTATAAATTTTAAAAGCTATAAAAATATCAAAGCCCTTAGCAAAGTAAGCCATAGCAACCTAAGGATTCCATACTATTTATAAACTTAAATAAATACTTTTACTTATAAATGAACATCTTAAATAAATACTTTTACTTATAAATGAACATCACATGTACTCGAAAATAAAATTATCCCTTTTAATGGGATGGCCTTACCTCCGAATTACAATGCACGTGTTTGTTTTTAACTATCTTGACCTTTCAATTTCTATGAATCATTTTTACCCCTACTCTCTTTCTCTCTTTTTTTTTTTAATAATACCGTAGCAATGGCGTTCGAAACATTTTTATTTTGAGGAATCTATTTAAAAGAAAAAAGGCAATTCATGCAGATAATGTAACCTAAATACCACTATCACACTCCATTTTAACAACCATGAAAGGTTTAGGAAGGTTTTGGTAAAGAGGTTATTTTCATTTTGATGGCGGGTTTAAGAATATATAGA
>APFE031745646.1:32839-66875 GCA_000404065.3 Pinus taeda
GTAATGGGCCCATGGTATTAGTCGATGGTTTGAGGGAACCATGGTAATGATCCATGGTATTGTATGTATGAGGCCTATATAGAGGCTAGAGACTCCACATGGAGAAATGTCAAGGAATTGTGAAGGATTATTGTATGAACAGGCATATGGCTTGTGGAGTGTTCTCCTTCCTTTAGGAGTGAATGTATGGTGTTGCCCTACCTTAAGGGTTTGATCAATAAAGTGAAGCATTTCTATCTATATTTAGATCTTATTATTTCTTGGGTTTATTTGCATTGTCTTATATTTTCATATTAGATCTATAACAAGTGGTACCAGAGCTCCAATACCACTTGTTATAGATCTAACCCAGAAATATATGATAATAGAAATAAACCCATGAAATAACAAGATCTGAATATAGAGAGAAATGCTTCTTTATTGACCAAACCCTTAAGGTAGGGCAACACCATACGTTCACTCCTTAAGGAAGGAGAACTCTGCACAAGCCATATGCCTCTTCATACAATAATCCTTCACATCTCTCAATGGGGAGTCTCTAGCTTCTATATAGGCCTCATACCTACAATACCATGGGTCATTACCCTGGTTCCCTCAATACCATCTATCTAATACCATGGGCTTATTATATTATTGCTAACTACTTGTGGTCCCTTACATGATACGGGTTAACCACCTTATTTATTACTATGGCCCATCTCATTATTACATTACTCCCTTGGGTACCTCCCTCTGTACCCCATATTATCCCCCCTATGTATACTACATTTTGCAGCCTCGCGAACTTGCATAATTGTTACCAAGGAAATGTTTAAACAGGTGTTTTCACTTGATGAGCACTACTAGCATGTAAAGAAATGTTGGTAGCATGAACCACAGGGATCCATGAGAAAGAGTTACTGAATCATTAATGAGGGTATATTGTTATTCAAAAACAAAAAATACATCCCCGAAGTATCCAATTTAACGAAGCTTGCCATGGATGAATTCCATAAAATACCTTACCCAAGTCATCCTTGTCATCAGAAGATGATAAAAGCCATAAAGAGAATATATTATTGGCTAGGATTGAAGAAGGATGTTGTTGAAAATATTGCCCAGTGTATGGAAGGCCAACAAGTAAAGGTGGAATGTAGGCATCTAGTAGTACTGTTGTAACCTATCCCAATCCCTACGTGGAAGTGGGAAATCATATCTATGGACTTCATTATGGGATTTCCAAAGATAGATAAACATCATGATGCTATTATGGTGGTGTTGGACAAGATGAGTAAGGAAACTCACTTCATTGTTGTCAAGTACACTGACAAAAATATTGACATAACATAGATATTCATGAAGAAAATATTTAGACTACATGGTGTACCTAAGAAGATTATATTAATTTGATATGCTAAGCTCACATCTAACTTTTAGAAGTTTTTGTTTTTTTGGTGTTGGAACCAAACTAGCTTTTAGTACTACTTATCATCCTCAAACAAATGAATAGATGGAAAGAGTGAAAAAAATTCTAGAAGACATGCGGGGAATGTACGTCATGCATTTGCTAAAGAAGTAGGAATATTTCCTACCACTAGTGGAGTTTGCATAAAATAATGGATACCAGGATTCACTAGGGATGATACGATTTGAGGTACTATATGGCCAGCAGTGCAACATTCCTATTAGTTGGGATGACCAAGTAAATAGAGTAGTTCTTGGGTATGATATGCTAAAGGAAATGGAGCAAGAAGTGGTAAAGATCGATCATAGCTTAAAGGCAACCTGATGCAAGGGTATTGAATCCCCACTCAAAATTGAATTTTCAGGTTTTTGGAAGGAAAGGACATGGCATCGTGGTTGAGGAGATGTGATTTTCTTTGAATTTTGTGTAACTACTGATTGATTGTTATTTATTTTCCCTTTCAAGAGTGTAGTTAGAAATATGTGGAGAGGATCGTGGATCTAAAATGATCCACAATATTGTATTTTTTTATTTTTGGGCCTTCTAACGTTGGAAAAGGGTAGGCTAGATCTAATGTAGACTAGGCCGAGGAGATGGGTAGGGATTGAGCAATTACTGTGTAATCAAATTCGATTGGAATAAAATGAGAAGTCTTATGTGCATTTTTGTGCAAAATCTATGTGTTGAAGCTCTATGGTTATATATTTGTCTACACATGGATGAGAAGAACAAAATTTTGGTGTATATAGGGCCACAATTATTGTGTAGAGAATGACCCATCATTGATCACAGCATGGATCAACTGTGATCCATTAACAATGGGCGATTACGTTCAAGACCCCTTTGTAGTCATCACATGCCATACTTTGAATGTTGTGAAGGAGTAGTTAGTGTGGGACCAATTTACTCGATTTTAGCCATCCTTCCATTTTAACAAGCTTTGATAGCTCCAATCGCCAACTAATCCATGGAATAGTCGACCCCGACCTAGTCAAGTTCATAAACAAATTGAGATGTAATGTGGATTATGATCTTTAAATACCTAGCCTACCAACCTATAAGACAAAACTTGATTTCATGCCAATGAACATTAGACTTTGTGGTTGGATGGTTGACTTGCGACGTCAACAATTTGGAGTGTTAGGGAGCTTGGGGTTTTGAGAGATTGAGTTCATTTCTGCAATTTAGGTGGTGGTTTCCAAAATCTTCATGGGCTCATAACCCACAAGAAATCGATTTGAATGTGTCCCCAAAAATGGTCGTTATTAGGTGGTATCATAGTAGGGAAAGGTTTCCTACAAAACAAGGTGAACAAATTCAATATGTGATTGGGTAGATGTTATTGTGGAAATTCCACAGTTGTGGTTGTGGGTAGAATTGTTGAGAGAAATGAGTAGCATGAAACAAACATAGGAGCAGAGGAAGCTCAACAAGGTTCTAGTGGAGGTGAACCTATGATGCCAAGACAATGATTTAGAGGAGGGAGATTGGTGAGGTGTCATTGGAGGCTTGCTTGTAGCTGACAATTGACTACAAGTTGAAGTTCAATGATACATGTGAAGAATAAAAGCCAAGTGAAGAGGAACACAATGCAACAATGAAGGCATATGACAAGGAGGTCATAAATTTTTTACCTCAGGAGTTTAATGCAAGAGCATTAACTCCCCCATCAAATTTGAATATTTAAACTTTTGGAAGGAAAGGACGTGGCAATGTGGCTGAGGAGATGCAACTTTCCTCAAATTTTATGTAACCATTGATAAATTGTTATGTATTTTCCCTTTCATGCATGTAGTTAGAAATCTGTGGAGAGGGTTGTGGATACGAGATGATCCACCATATTGTATTTTTTTTATGTGAGCTTTCTAGTGTTGGAAATTGGTATTCTAGATCTAATGTAGACCACGCCAGGTAGAGAGCTAGGGCTTGAGTGCATTTACCATGTAATAAAATTTGATTGAAATAAAATAATGTATGTGCATACAATATATGTGTTGAAGCTATGTGGGCATATTTTTGTATGTGCATAGTAGAGAGGAATGAGAGTTTGGTGTTTATAGGGCCACAAATTTGGTGTAGAGAATGATACACCATTGATCACAGGATGGATCAATGGTGATCTGATCCATTAATGATGGATGATTATGTTCAAGACCCCTTTGCAGTTATGACACATCAGATTTTCATTGATGTGCAGGAGTAGTTGGCATGGGATCAATTTACTTGATTTTAGCCGAATTTCTAACTTAACGAGCTTCGATTAATCTGATTCCTAACTAATCCATGGAATAATCATCCCCTACCCAAGTGTGCACACGAAAAAATTGAGATGCAATGTGGAGTTCGACCCCTGACTACCTGGTCTGCTAACCTCTAAGACAAAACTCAATTTCTCACCAATGAAGTTGAGACTGCACGGTTGGATGGTTGACTGGCAGCGTCAATAATTTGTAGTGTTAGGGAGTTTGCGGTTTTTAGATATTGAGTTCCTTGATGCAATTTAGGTGGAGATTTTACAAATTTTGGTGGGCCGATAACCCACAAGAAATCGATTTGAACTGTCTCTAGAGATGATCACTATCATAACCCAAGATAGGAAAAATTGTTATGCATTCCAACAGAGGATGTACAAGGAATTCCAAGTGGGATAGCATGTATATCTTCACATCAGACCGAGGAAGATATCATTGAAATTGGGGCCTTGTGCCAAGTTGGCACCCTGATTTTGTGGACCTTTTCACACTTTGGAAAGAGTGGTTTGAGTGGCCTATAGATTTTCCTTGCCACATATAGTGAATGCACATGATGTTTTTTATGTTTCCTTACTTAAGAAGTATGTACATGCTACTAATCACATTGTTGACTCATTTGTGATAGAGGTGAAATCTAAGGGATATTTCCAACCAAAACAACTATGCATCTTGGACCGGAGACAAACTATGCTCCAGAAGGGAGTAATAGAGCAAGTCAAGGTGTAATGGAAGCACTTTGGGTTTGATGAAGCTACCTGGGAGATGGAAGAACAAATGACGATGTTATATCCATTTTTGTTTGATGAATCAGAAAATGTAAGAGTTGTATATAAATCTTAGTTTTTTTAAACTTTCTAGTTATAGAGAAAATTGAGGACAATGTCCCCTTAAAGATGTGGTGTTTGTAACACCCCTTCTGTATGCACCTACTTTTGTAATGATTGTAATAATATAAAAGAATTTAATATTGAGTTCTCATGAAAAGAGGGACAACAGAGCCATGATTTTATGAGAAAATAGTGAGTGATGTTGGTTGGCATCACCCGAAAACTAGATCACAATGATGGGCAGAGGAGATGCCCACGTTCCCCACTTCTATGATGTGAAGGGGAGGGGAAAAAAATAGTCTTGTGGGGGCATAAAGATCTTGAAGCGAAAAGAGAGGGACGTAAGAGGGATTCGAACAACAAAAGGCCGGACAATAATGTGTGAGAGAACGTCGAAGGGAGAATGAGCTTGGAGTGCATGAGCATGAATGTTGAGTGTTGAGGAAAGCTTGCTAAAGTTGATGGGATGTGATTCCATGTGTTGACGTATTGAAATTATGAAATGTGTGTGTCCTAGTTCGGAAAGATCAAAGAAAGGCTGAGAGAGGGAGGAGATTATTTAGGCGATTGGTGTTTGTTGAAAAGAAAATGGTTGATAAACCACTAAATCTTTGTTAAACAAATTGATAAACCACTCGTGCTTACCAAAACGAGATAAATCATATTTAGAAAAAGAAAAAGTAAAAAATGTATAAAACTTAAGCCAAAGTTTATTAAGTTCAATTTTTTAAAGAAATATCTATAATATTATATATATAATTATATATATATACTATATAATATATTATTTATATACTAATATTAATATATAATTTAATGTGTTATTTTACTTATATTTTAAATACATAAATAAATAATTATTTTTGAATTTAATTCAAACACTCAATAATTATAAACTCAAATGATCATTAAAAGTAGATACTAATTTCTAAATCTGATAGAAACAAGATACCAAATATGCCAAACACATCATAATCTTTGAAAGGTTGAGAGCCTTAGTATAAGAGAACACTACACAACCTTAACCCACCAATTATTGACTTCTAAAAAATTATTTTCCACATACACGTGCAAGAGATCACTACATAGCCTTAACCCACCAATTATTGACTTCTAAAAAATTATTGTCGACATACACGTGCACTGTATGCCAAATGAATAATCCAGTCACTGTATGCACCCAACCATTCAACCACTTCGTCTTACACAATACCTTAAATGCAACCAAGCTCAGGCTCTTCCAGGCTAGTGTCTGGAATAACGACAACAATTATTAATGGGTTTTGAACTCGTGACTTCCCAATTTTCGAGGACCGGAAGACTAGATGAGGCCAGATGACCCACTATAGTCTGGTAAATGGGTTAGTGGCTAGATGACCCAATAAAACCTATCAAACCAAATCAAGTGTCAAAACCTATCAAACTCAAGTGTCAAACCAACAGTGAGGACAACCATCTCTGGCTGCTATCCACAAATGTCGGTTTGACTCATCACCATTATCAAGGAAATCTACATATTATATTTACGTTTGGTTAATTTTTTATTGATAATTTATATTATTTAAAATTTTCTTGATAAATGAAAATCAAAAAAAAAATAAAAAATAAACCAGTTATTTATATATAAAATCAATCAATATTTAAACGGTTATTATTAATATAAATGAGAAATAATTATTTGTAGTCAGATTTAAGTCATAAAGGTTTAAAAACGTAATATAAAATCAAAATAAAGTATCTAAATAAAGTTTCAGTTTCAACGTGAATCTGCTTTATAGATTATAATTATATATAAATTCTCATAAAGATTTTTTATTCTAGCTTGTTCTCCACCAGCCCCATTTCCTCTTTTTCTCTACTAGAATCGCAACCACTAGATGCTTTACATAGCCATCTTGGATCATTATATTAAATCCCACCATTTTAACACACCTAACCCCTTTACCTCGGGCTATTACTATTAAAAACAAAGTTTGATTCCATAATTCTTTAAATGCATGTGCACAATATACTACAAAAGTTTATGCAAATAACAATAAATCTCATAATCATGAATGAAATAGAATTACATACACACTTAACAACAATGATCCATGTACAACATAAGTTAAACATTTCATTTAATGAATTCAACATAGCATTCAAATTATAGATCATGAAAAATAATACACACTTATCTTTTAAACAATTTACACAACTGTCCAACCACAAACTTTGTTGTTCTATTTCTCTCAATCGTAAGTCACTGTTGAGCATAGATTATGAGTCCACCATGATAGACAAGCTCATATGGGTGTCTATTGTCCACTCTCACAACCTAATACCCAATAAAAACATAGTGCCATAACTCCTATACCAATTCCAATCGCCCAACTCTATTCCATATTAGCCTACACAACCTAGGGATGAGATTTCTTTCTCTACATTACAATTCCTTAGATAATTTCCATCCTCTTCATGCCTCTAGCATTAAAATGAAAATGAATTTATCATCTCGAGGCTCCAAGACAACTAGTTGTTATAGGAGTTTACATAGCCTTTATGAAGGCTCCTAGGCAATTTTTTTAGTTAGAAATCCTTATAGGCATACTATCATGTTCCTAGTTTGATTACCAACTTCAAAAAACTATGCCCAAAAAATTTTCATCACTTCCTAGTCTATCCAACACTCCACACTATTTTCCTCACTTCTTATTGCTTCCATAACTCCATACATATCCTTGTAAAAATTTCCTATCTTCTCACATTAATTTTCCTTTTCCCATAGATGATTGCTAAACTCTCACTCTCATTGGGGTTGATTGTACTCAATTGATGTTATTATGACTAAGTGGCTTGACTGGTCCGGATTGGATAATTATATTTTCATCCATATTGATGCCTTTGGAGTTCAAAAAGTGGAGGAATCAACTCACATGACCAATTTTACTAGTGGGTCTCAATTTGGCAAATTGGGGTTATAAATCTTTTGAAATAAGTTCAAGGAACCAAATAGTGTTTTTTGGGGTTAGGTTTTTTTTTCTTAACCATAGACACCCTACCACTATTCCACACACATGCATCTTTCCAATGATGTAACAAGCATCTCAATCGATGTTTGTATGTAAATATTATGCCACTCGATAGTTGACCTTCTTATTTGGACCACCATGATTTGAGAGGATGCTCTTTCATTTCTAATTATTCATGGAAAAGGGATAGAAAAATGATAATGATGAAGAATACCGAATAATATTCCATATTTTAACTCTAATTAAGATTTGTAGGATTCAAAATTAAGAATTAATAGGATATCAGGATTTGCTCCACTAGGAGAAAATGAGGTTTCATTATATTCAAGTGCATTTCATTCCATAGATGAGTAGAGTAGCTAAGAGTGGAGAGAGAGAGAGAGAGAGAGAGAGAGAGAGAGAGAGGCTTTGTATGCTCTAGCAACCCACATGAAACATTATTCACCTCTTTGTACTTGCATTCATTTCTATTTAGAGAAAGCGAGACATAATAGTCTCACCTTCTAGCTAAGCTCTCTCCTAGGAAGGTTTCCTAGGACATATCTAGCATTCATTATGGTTTGTGAGTTTTATTTTGTTGTTGTCTATTTTATGCATATTTTATCTATTGAATGGATAAGCATAAAAAAGAAATTAACAAATATAGAGATCGATAGAAGAGTCAGTCCTCATAGTGTAGATCTTAGATTTTAAGTATATTATTATTAGATTTGTTGGAATGAACAATCTAATGGAATATCCATGGAATTTTACGAATCATTGCCTCTATCACCCACCTCTTACATGAGTGTACTTATCCCAAAGCTTTCATAACTAGATGAGATGCCTCTCTACTAACCTGACACATGCATCCAATGATTGGTTTAATTGAGTGAAATGGGGATCATATGGTAATGAAAAGTAATTTATCAAATGACTTGAGATCATAGGCTTGTGGATTTTCACGTGGATCCCTTGAATACACTTGCATGACTAAATCTATACTTGTATTGTGGATGGTGACATATCTCGTTTTATTATTTTCCATGCACAATGTTTACATATTTCATCTGTTGTCTCTTAGCCATTCATAATATACACAATTACACATTACTAATCTAGGGATAAAAATAGGGTGTTATAACCATTAATATCTACATAGATTGATTATACCTTGGCATGTCCAACAAATGGTATATATATGCATATTTTCATCATACATGCCTAGGCATTCACTAGGAAATCCTTGTCCTTAAGCCCCATATTAGGAATCAATACTTGTATATTTACAATATTTACATTATTTAAGTGAATACATGCTAGAGGCTGTAACTAGAGTGTTATAATCCACCCCCCAAGCATATCATTAACCTTGGTGCTTATTCAAAATCTAAATCAAAATGGGTATGCCCCCTTCATGGCATCCTCCAACTCCCATGTAGCCTTATCATGACCAAATTATTTCCATTGCACTTTATCTAATGACACATTTTGAAAGAAATATTGCACTCATATGTAAGATGCACAATGGATCTATTTGAAACATTCCTTTTGGTTCCACTTGTATCACATCACAATCAACCATATCGTTATGATCACGTACTTATTTCTTAAGCAAGGAAAAACTGAAAACATTGTGAGCTCTATTGTGAGTAGATAACGCAAATTAATATGCATCTAACCTTATCCTATCAAGAACTTAAATGGACCAGAATATCTTGGTGCTTGATTGGAGCAACATCAAAGAATCAAGGAACTATCCCTTGGCCTCACTTGCAGATCTCTCATCTCAAAAATTTTCATACACCTTATTTTTATGTGTATAGTTTTTCTGCTTCTATTGGGTTTCCTTCAATCTCCAAGCATTGCTAGAAATTTCCTACTCCATTTCGTTGAAGATTTTTGATCCAAGCATAATTCTAGTTATTAGATTCTCCATATGGCTGATTCCCTACATATTATACCATATTAAGCTTCAATGGACTCATTTTCAATGATGCCTAGTTCCCATTGTTATATGCAAACTCTACTAGGGGCATATAATCCTCATACGCAGATGGCTTGTCCATCACATATATGTGAACCATGTTTTTGATAACTTGATTTAGTCTTTCATTTTTTTTCATTTTTACTTAACTAACCCATGCAATATGAATATTCCCTCATGAATTTCCTTACAACATCATCAGAACTACGAGTGGGTTTAATAATAATAAAATGTGTTTCTTTGGATAATTTATGCACTACAACCATAGAAGAATCAAGCTAATATGGAAGGGATCATTATGTAATTTTCCATATATCTTGGTACTTTATGGGTGGAAACAATGGAAGAATTCACTTTTAGCCATGTACTAATTTGAGTCCCGCAGTTATGGTCCAACAATTGGGTGGGTAGGTTTGGTCCCACAAGTCTTGTGGCCTAATCTAGGGTAGGACTATGTACGTCATAGAGTTGCTCCAAATGTGATTTCTTGAGTTGAAAAAAAAAGGTATGTTCTAATTTGGTGATTTGGTGGTTGTAAACTTCTAGAGCCTATTTGAGGCAATAAATACCATTTTTTGGGTAAAAATTTATGAGTTTTTCTCATGATCAAACAACATTATTCTACACACTGCAAAATTTTCCAATAGTGCACAAATCACCTCAATTATTGTTCATATGCCCAAGCTATGCCTCCCATAAGTTGACCTACCTCGTTGATCACCATGGTACCTATTAGTGTGAGTCTTTGTAGCTTTCCTCCAGTGATCAAACATGCTCTTACAAAGTGATTTTAAGGTGTCAAGGTCAAATTTTGTCATTTCAGTGAGTCTTCAAGCAAAATTTGGTCACTAGGCATTAGGTCTAGCGTTTGCCTTTACTCCTTTCAAAGTTGTCCAAATGTCGGTCCATGTCACTATTCAGCTGAGTGTACCATCATTCAGAGGTTTTTCATCATCATGTCAAGTTCCAATGGGTCATTTTACACCTTGTTCATGCTTCAATTGTGCCTAAGTAAGGTTCATTTCCCTCTCCTAGGGTTTTGAAGGTAGTTTCTCTTGGATGGTCAAATCATCAACAAAACTTGTATCCTGTTATTGATACACTTTCCCCTATCCTTCATGTACCTTGTTAAACACTTCCCATCACTGTGATCCCCAAAATTCCCCATTTTCGCACAAACCCTAGTTTCTTGCTACAACTTGGCAATTTTCTAGGCTAGGCTTGTGTTTTTCCCTTTTGGACCCCTTCCCCTCACTCAATCTTTGAAATTCTACTTTCCCCTTCTTTCTAACATCCCTCCCTACTTCCCAAAATTTCCTCAATAATTTAGAAGCCCCCTATCCCCTTCATTTCGCTTCATTTCAACAAATCCCCTGTTCCACACATTGGGGTAGGTTTTACTCAAATGATGATTTTGAGATATAAAAGATGAATTTGGGAAAAATGAGAGGTTTTTTTGTCCAAAATAGGCCAAGGAAGAAAACCCTCCTTCACTGTTTACACAGGTGTCATGGTTTTAGAGAAATATCAAAAATACAGTTGCTTAGGGAGAATTGATGCACCTCTGAAGTGACCTTGGGAAAATCAAGTTTTCTCCTAGCTTGGTTGGCCAAATGACTTGCTTGATGTGTCAAATGATAAATAGACACAAATTTATATCCAATGAGCTATCATGAGCTCAATTTGGAGTTACGGAACAACTTCAAAAGTTGACTGCAACAGCACTCTGCCTTGAGGCAGCCTCATTTGGCACATTTTTACCAGTCTTGGGAGATTTGATTTTGTACAAAGCAAATGAACTCCAAATTGAAAAATTCCAGTTGGGTTGGAAATTAGACACAAATACCTTTGCAACGAGCCATTCCATGCCCAATCTAGACACCGGGAAGGCCTCCGAAAGTCTTCTGGAAAAATCACGACGCATTGGGCAGGTGGCGCGGGCGCATAGGGAAGGCGCGGTGCATTGGGTTTGGTGCACTGTGCACAGGCCTGAAACGCTAATTTTCAGTCATTGCTTCCTAAAACTCAAATTGACTCAATTTTTTCTACTCAAATGAATTCATGTGACCCTCCAGTTTTCATTTAAAAATGTTTGAGATTGGTTATGAGGAGTTGCATGCCAAAACCAAACCCTATCACCGTGTTGAGATTTGCTCCATGGTTTTGAAAGTAGAGTTTTAAATTTAGTTTTGGTGCCAATATTTTCTATTCCTCATTGTTTTTTCCTCCCCCTCACTGTTAATATTACCATTACACACCTCCCCTATCATCCCCTATCACTATCACTCTCCCATATCACTTGCAGAGAGTCCCTAATATCCCAAGTCATTTCTCATTCATAGAATCAGTTCATTTCCCATTATTTTCCTTCCCCATATCATTTATAAAATTCCCAAAACCTCAAGTTACCCAAACAGTACCCAAACATTTAAATAACCGTCCATTTTTCCTACATTTGTCAAAATTCTAAAGGGCAAATTATCACTTGACAAGACCCCACTATCCACACTACCCTATTTCCCATAGTCCCTCCAACATTTGGAAATTGCACCAAATTCTCATTCTTCATCTCATTGAAGCCAAACAGACTTTGAAACACCATGAAGGTGGACACTGATACATTATATGACCAAGACAGTGACTTTACAACTGAAACTGCATGCACCAGGAGGACACTGGAACAACGTAAAAGGCAAGATCGGCTCTGAATCTTGTCCAAAGCCTCTTTGGCTAAGTATGATACTTGATGAGGCACCTTCAATTCAAATTTCAGCAAATTTGGAGAAAATTTTGTCAATTTTGAATTTTTTGGCTTCAAAACAGATTTTCCTGCCCAACGCGTAGCGCCACTTGGCGCGCACTTATAATTGGGAGATCCTCTGGAGGAAAACTTTGTATTTCTGGATTTTTTATGAAAATTTATGCATGCTCATGAATTACCTAAGGATTTCATCAAGTTATGGGTTGCCTAAAGGGTCAAAAACACACAAAAAATGACTTTTCTATCACCTTTTGCACCCATTGGAAGTAGTCTTAGGAGATTGAGCTTTTGGAGGGGCAAATGAACACCAAATCCAGAAATTCTACTTGGGTTGGAAAGTGGACAGGTAGGGCTTTCCAACAAGCTATCATAAGATCAATTTGGACTTAAGGAAGGGCCTCAAAATCAGCTCCAAAGTTGTGTTACGCATAGAGATTTTGGGCACGACGCATAGGGAAATTTGGTGTATTTTTCACTCAGCAGATCAGAACTTCGGCTAGTTTTGACTAGTTTCACTTTTTCATGTAACTCTTGATCTACCATGATGTAATTTTGGTACATATTTACTTGTTCTAGAGGATTCATTCACTAAAAAGTGAAAATTAAATGAATGAATCAGTTTCCTTCCATATAGAGGCAAGTTGTTTGATTGCTTGGATTTCAGTGCCTTGTTTAGAATTGGTTGAAATAGTTCCTAGAATGATGAACTTGACCCCTAGAGGCATGGGAAGGATTTAGGCTTGTCTATATCATGTAATTTCTCAGTCATTTTCAGGGTTGGACACTTTGGATTGCTTGGCACTTCATTGTACATCCATTTTCTGCATTTTTGGCAAAGGAAAGACCAGGGTTTTGCAGCACTTGTTGGGATCCTTGTGGTTCTGTGTTTTGATGGTGTTTTTCTTCATGTAATTGTAAGTTCATTGATGTGTCATGTATTCCATTTCCCTTCTCTTTGCTTCTAAAATTAAACAAATTGAGTGACAAATGTAGAATTCATGAGTTTGTTGTGGCTTGCCTTAAACTTTGTTTAGTTTTACATGTTTTCATCTGTTTGGAGAGGATTCTTGCAGCCTCTTACCCTCTTCAGCTCCTCAACAGTCTTTTCTATCCATTCATTTAATCTAAAGAATCAAAACTATTGCCTACCTTGCCCCAACCAGAACTCTGCAAAAATTTGGCCTCATCCCAGGACCCAAATTTGCCTTTCCCTTGATTCCAACAAAACCCCCCCAAAAACTCAAATTAAATCCTTACACTTCATACCTAGCCTAAGATTAGTTGTAAATTCAGTCATCTCAAGCCCCATCTGATTATATTTTGCTGAGATTGACTCGGAGAGAGCCCTCTCCTGTCCTCGTAGGGCTAGCTATGAGGCTGAGCGTGGTTTGATATGGACCTAGAAGCTTACCTTTTTAGCCTGAGGTAAATCTAGGTTCTAACATGCTGTAGGTTGTATCTCTTCAGTTTGCTGGATAATATAATAAAAGAAGGACTTGTTGTTTCTCTGTGGATGTAGCCCAAACTGGGTGAACCACGTATATCTGTGTCTCTCTTGTTTTATGTGTTTCCTGTGTTTATATTTCTGCAATATTTTATGTGTTCCATTGCTCTGTAATATATAATTTTCTAACAAAACTCGTCATCTCCATTTGCAAAAATATGACAAACCAAAGAGTTGGATGTCCAAAGCAATAACATTTTTTAACTGCTCTATCATAGAAGAGGGTGGGACTACCATGAGCTTAATAATTAGTTCCAGAATTAGTTACAGAAAAGGATTGCATCCTGACACTTTTAAGGTCATTACTGTAAATATGATTTTTGGAGAACTTATGTTCGACATTGGTCATTAATTCTTGAAAAGTGAATGCTAATTGCAACACGAATCATTAAAATAAATATCTAAAAGCAACAACATTTACAATAATCACATAATCTACAATAAAAATTGAGACCACTTTCTTGTCACAAAATGAAAAGTCTGACGGTGAGCAAAAAGTGATTTGTTAGGTTGACACAGTATGAGACTACCCCATTAGCTTAGCAATCAAGAGACAAAATAAGAAGACAAGAGTATTAATGTGGAACAAAAGAAGAAGACAAGAGTATTAATATGGACCAAAATCCTAACATAAGGATATGCCATTGTAGCAAGATAACATGTTTCGAAAAATAGATAACAAACGCAAGCCCAGTAAGCCAATGACATCCCACAAGGCATTGCACTGAAACTGCTAACCAGATTTTAGAGTGTTGCCTTGTGAGGCTTTTCTATACAATTAATGCCTAATACTGAGATAATCATATGTTGCAAAAGATGAGAACAAATTTTGAGCCCTTCCCCTTACTATTGTTTTGTGTCTAAGGTAATGTTGGAATCCTCTTCAACCCTGAACAGTTCGAGGCAGTGAGAAAATAGGCAGCTTTCATGTTCATTAACATGGTCTTTGTATGCAACTTGGACAAGCCAAATTGTAATATGCCTCATACATTCCAATGATCTCATGGAATTAAACTTCATGTTTTTTTAGAGTAGGCAGAATCATAGTAGTCGATACGCGAAAAAAAAATAATAAATAAATAATATAAATAAATAATAATGCGAAAAAAAAATTAAATAAATAAAAATAAATAAATAAAAAAATAAAAAATCATTGAAGTACTGAGCTCCTACTGTTTCGAATTTTTTTAAGCCCTTATGGGCTTAATTTTCTTAGCTTTCAGCTTTAATGACTTTTTTGGATTTAACTGATAGAAATTAGAATGGATTGATCAACCACTATTATTTATTTTATCAATAGCATAGTGGATTATCAACTATGTATAATTTACCAAGATATTATTTAAAGGTGTCATTAAGTGCAATGATGTAGAAGCCTCCATGGCATTGTAGTTATCTTGCACATTTTTTTATATTTTCAGTGAAATATTTTTGTCCTTAATGATTTTTTGTCAATTGTTGGAAGATAAAGATTTGTATTTTGGATTTGAACAATTACGATATTTGTAAGGCCAAAGGTAGGGGCATAAGCATACTTATGAAGTCTGTAAATGAGCAAAGACCCTTGGCTCTCTTTTGAATTCGTGTGTATAGTGTGGATGTTATGGATTCTAGAGACCTATGGTATCCATGTTTGGGCCTCTCAATGAAAAAACATATCTCAAATCATGAGAATTTGTAGTTATTTCAAGTATATTCAAGTGAAGATCAATGACAAGTCTTCTTTCAATAGTAAACATAGCTGATTACAATGACTGATTTTAAATCACGATTACTTTGAAAATGCACAAAAAAGGATTTAAATTGAGTAAAATATATCACTTTGATCACATAATTCACATAGAAAACTAGAAAGATGAGTGTGGCATCCGTTGCCCAATAAAAATGATCCATATGTTGGCAATGTGCAAAAAAGCAAAAGTCGTGACATTGTCACGAAATGACTTCTTTATAATTATAAACCTAGAAAAAACTCAATTTGTATTTGTTTTAAATGCTTATAAAAATTTTAGCTTTGATTATACTTATGCAAATACTACCCATAAAGATCAATTTTTAATTTTTTTTATTAATTCCTTTTAAGTTCTCTCTTCAGATAATTATAATGGGTAACCAATAAGGTAGGTGCTATTTTATTTTTTTAAGTTTGCAATTAAATATGTTTGATATTTAAAATATTATTTAAAAAATTAATGATATGTTTAATATTACATTCGTATTTGAATGTGGATTTGTGCTCACTGCCAAACTGAAAGAAAGTGATTTTAGCGTAAACAATTTTCATCTTGCATGATAGACGAATAAAAATCCACAGGTGTGATTCTTAATTTCATTATGTTATTAGTGCCCTTTTCCCAAACAAGTTATTTATTTATAAAAATTTATTAATTCCTAAATATATCTTAACACTTTAAAGAAATATTAATTTGATTTAAAATATATATATATATATTTTCATGGTTGAATTAATTTAATTTGATATAAATTTCTAGCGTATTAGATTTTTATTTTTATTTTATATATAATTTTTTATTGGTTGAAATTAATTTAATTTGACATAAATTTTCTAGTGTAGTGGAATCTATTTTTCTAGTTTGTAAGAATTAAAATATTTTTCTAGAAATTACATCTTTCATCCATTTAGGGGTGGCTTTGATGTTGCACATTGTTTAACAACTAAGGTTCTAACAATGCACACCATCTCATAATTGGTAATTGACATTGCGATCAAGCCTTGGACATTGTTTAACACTAATACTTTTGGGTAGGTTTGTAGTTGATCAATGGCCAATTTTTTATGCCTAAATACTCTCTCCATGGCCATTATCTATATTCACATATTCATTGCAAGAACGGAACATCAGTATGTGAATGCCTTCCACTAGTATTGTTGTTGCTTCTTAAACACTACTATCATAGTTGCAGTATATTTGTAGTGTGGGACATGTTTGATGCAAATTTTATTGTTCAATTTGAGTGGGTCATTGATATCATGGGGCTTTGGATGCACATTCAAGGGATTTGTTGGCATTAAGACTGATGAATCAACTAGATCATTCACTAGTGAGAATTAATCTAAATAAAAAGTTTATTTAACAAAAACTTACCTAAGTCATCGTCCTCATAGTACAGAAGGCTTAACTTAGCAAGGTGGAGGAGGACGTAGATAGGGAATATTTTGGATTAATGAGAATTGCATATATGGTTTGATTCATCCTTAGCATTATTTATATCTTGGGGCTTTACTTTTCCACCTCCCTAGAACTATACATTATCAAAATAATTGACATCTTTATATAGGATAAAATTCACATACATTTTCCTTGGGAACTACAATGGTATGTCTCTATTAATATGAGGGTCTCCATTAACATGTACCATTCATCTAATTAACCCCAATATTTCTTTCTATGCTATAATCAATAAAAATATGACATCTTAAGAATGATGTCAATGATAGAGCCTTGAAAGAGGTCTAACATCATGTCTTTTATTATATATTTTAAAAAATTACATATTAATAACTAAGCTTATCTATGTAAAAATGTCCTTTAACCTCTCGGTAAACATTAGGGGAATTTTGATGTCTTAAATGGGCCTCCTAAGGAAAATAATAAAATATGAGTTATGATTTTTTAAAAGAAAAGAAGGAAAACTATATTTTTTTATTGTATTTTTCACTGATCTCCTTGTGGGTTTACTCAAATTTCAAGTGTATACACTATTTAGATTTGGAGTTAAATTTCACATCCAACAATTACCCATTCTGCATACTGTTGAGTGGATCCACACCAAGAAAAAATTGAAATACATGAAAAAACATGTTTGAAACACGTTTTTTCATGTATTTTGATTTTTTCTTGATATTCACATGCTCAAAAGTATGTATAGTGAGTACTTGTTGGATGTGAAATCTAATTTTGCATCTAACGAGTGTACACATTTGAAATTTGAATAAACCCATAAGGAGATAAGTCAAAATATGATTAAAAAATAGTTCTTTTCTTTTCCCTCCAAACATATTCTCCCTTGGGTATGACATCATCATCTTGAATCCTAATGGTACTCTTAAAGTTGAATTTATTAGTACATTCTTCATTTTAAGGCCTATTTTTTACCTTAAAATTCCCCTAATGAAATGATGTTGTATAACTATGTCCATAAATTTTGGAATAGGCTTCCAAAATTTTAATTTAATTATCAATAATTAATGAGTGGATGGAAGGGACTTAACTTTTATAGAATATCCATGAATATTTTTAGTAGTAGTTATTATAAAGGCTTGAAACTTATCTCAAAGGTGGTTTTGCCCCTTTTGCTTTTCAATTTAATGGAAAAATGTTATAAAATTAAATTAAAATTAAAAATATATAAAATATTTTGACTATGAGATGAGTTATGGCTTTTTGGGCATGTGGTATTGATAAGCCATGATATTGGACCATGGTATTGTAAAAAACCATATTTACATGTTAAAAATATCAATGGTAAAGTAGGGTGAATCTCCTTGGTTAAAAATCTTGTTATATGTTTTTTTAAATGTACATTTGTTCAACTCCTATATTGATTCTTTTATAATTAATAACAATAATAATAATTTAAAATAAAGCTATAATTTAGTTAACTTTTATGATTTTTTTAATCTTAGCAATATGAGATGTATCACGAGATAAGCGTTTTGATGCATATCATGGATTGATGTTTGTCAACACTTACTAGCCATTTAATTTATATGGCTTCAGTAATAATTAATGTTCGAAATGTTCTTAATGATACGGTAAGTACATGGTTTCTCTCATTAAACATTGAACTTAGGTGTCTCAATGTTGCCAATTCTACTATTATCTCAACATTGAAATTATAAGGAGGATTATTATAAAGCGCTCAGGTTGAGCACACACTTAACTGAAGGCATGTGAGTGCAATGACATTGATATTGCAAAAAATGTCATGATAGTTGTGACATTTGTAAAAATTTGGGATTCTTGTGCATGAGGCAACCAAGTGGCTTAATTGGGCTCAATGGTGGATGTGAACGTTCAATCGAGACAACTCGACTTGGCGAGTTAGGCATGACGAAGGATGCACACCCAAGAAGAGTCCACTTAGGAAACATGTGGGCACACATTGTGTCAAGATGAGGTAGCATGAGATGTGTGCATGCCCATTTCCCATGTGATAGGTGACACAACCAATATGACCTCGAGATGGACCGAATTGAAGTGGGCGAGAGTTGGAACGATCATGAGTCAACTTAAATAAAGTGGATGAGAGATGAAATGAATTGTGGGTCATCTCAACTGAAGAATAGGTAGAGGAAACAATCATGGTAGGTTTAGCTCAACATATGGTGGCATAGCGTGTGACGAAAATATAAGGGATGTACCCCTTGGCCTCATATAAATAAACAAAGGTGTGGACAAGTTGAAGATGGAAACAAAAGAACGAACAACACATATCACAATAACCAACCAAACAACACAAGCAAGATTTGAGCCACAAGACGGAATAGATGGGACAAAGGGAGCCACAATAGGAACAAAGGAAGAGTGTGGTTTCTCTTCCAACTGATTCGTTGGAAGGAAAACCAATGGGCAGTCGAAATGGCTAAATCATGAAGGTAACATCACGATAGGGTGTGTCTAGTGGCAACAACCTATCTAGATAGATTTTTGGTGTGTATTTGTTATATACAATCAAGTGACTCGGGTGGGGTCTCAACCCAAGCCAATGAAACTTTGTAAAATTGCAACACTTATAAATATTGTTAGGGGTAAGGCCATGGGCCACTACCCTTCGATATTTGTATATTATTTATGTTTATGTGTGTCTTTTGAATATTGATTAAAAATAAAATATGAATGTTAATGAAGATAATGAAATGAAGGCTTAACGTTGCAAATTGAAACTTGTGAATATGCTCTTGTGATTAGAAGTAAAGTAAAAGAAAAAGATACACTTAATTTTTGGATTAAGTTTGATTCCACTATATAACTTTTCTAAGATAGATTAAAATGAGTGTTTATTTGTGAGGTGTATTCTAGGTGAAGTATGACCAAGGTAGTTGGGTCATTGGCAAGAAACATATAGTGTCACATGAGAGAGATCACAAGACACCTAAAACAATGAGAATCC
The DNA here is from genome assembly GCA_000404065.3 of Pinus taeda. Classification (NCBI taxonomy): domain Eukaryota; kingdom Viridiplantae; phylum Streptophyta; class Pinopsida; order Pinales; family Pinaceae; genus Pinus; species Pinus taeda. Next base: position 52,740 of record APFE031745646.1, read on the forward strand.
TATAGGGTGTGACTGGTGGTATCATAGTATAGAAAATATCAAAGCAATTAAAAACACTGATATCTGAGTAGGTGTACGTAAACATAGTAGAAAGTGAGATGACATACTCTAGAGCAAGTGGAAGCCAAGAAGGCTTTAGAGTGGTAGAGAGGGTTGCCTCTATGGAAGCAAAAATGGTCTAGATAATGGATTCTATGTAGGTACATGGATTTTAGTTTGAAGAGATAAGGATGGAAATGGAATCTAAAAGATAATTTTTTATACATTGGATTAGTTAAATTAAGAAACTTACATAGACAGTGGAGCAAGCTTGAGATAATGCTTGGGGAGATCATTTGAACCACTTATAGGATGAGGTGGTTTCTATTGTATACTTTACTTGAGATCAAGAAGACATGATTATAGTACTAAAAAAGGCAATAGGACAAGGATCATCTGAGACTTCAGTGAGAGTGAAGATCAAGGTACTTGAATCATATGAACGAACTAGAAGTGCCAATATGTGAAATTTACGTTGGGATGTGGAGTAGTGTCTAGATCATATGAGTGGGTGCTTGGATGAATCTAAGGTGAATATTGTAGTTATGTACCTCATAGGGATAACAAATTTGTGGTGGAGAACAAAGATGGAATACTTGGAAGTTGGTCATATCATGGAGAGGATTTCCACATGGTTAGAAATGATGGTATCTTTGTATGTTTTGTTTATTCCAAGGAATAAAGCATGGATTTCCATGAATAATTTTATGGATTTGAATAATAAAAAGGGATTCAGGCATACATCAAGGATTTTTCAAGCCTTATGTTGAAGATCATAAACATGTCAAATGAAGACCGGCTGTACCATTTCATCAATGTATTGCAACCATGGGTTCATATTAAATTTAGGAGATAAAATGTTTCAACTCTTATAGAGGCTATCATTGCATCAAATAAAATTTTGTATTTTTGACAAGAAGTGAAGTTTGTAAGCAAGTAAGGATTCATGGTGATAATGGAAAGAAGAATAAGGACCAAGGAAAGAAGGCTTGTAGAGATGTTGAAGCAAAGCAAGTAGGTATCATAAAGGAGAAGTGTTGCACATAGTGTTGTCATTGATGAAAACAAGATGTCATTGATATCAAAGGGGATGTATGAGACACCAACAAAGTACTATCTTTGATGACCCAAGAAGCAACAAGAGTCTTTATGAATTGATATGAAAGTTGAATCTTTCACAAGGTCTCATCACATGAAGATATGGGTGCTTAAAGTTATTTGAGTTTTGATGAAATTATGATGCTCAAAATATCCTACAAGTAGCATGGTTGTGTAGATTTCATCAATACCTTTCTAATGGTATTTCCTTCTCATAAAAACTCCTCTGGGATGATAATTTATGGTTGTTTGAAGATTCAATATTAATTGAGGGTTCAACTCTATAGGAAATGAATCCAAAAACTTTAATATGTTAACTAATGAGGATGTTTGGAGTGGATCCACTATTGACAAAGTAGATAAATGGCCTCGGGCATGCAAATATGCACAACATTTAACACTATTAAATGGAATGCATGTTTTGGGTTGATCAACGACACGTCCAGTAGGTCAATATTCAAATGAAGAAAAATATGCATGATGTTTTAATGTTCTTGTTGGACTAACTAGATGATGACACTTGGTTAAGTTTTATTAGATAATGACATGGACCTATTGGTGAATGACATGTCACTCATTAGCACAATTACCATGACACATTAGAAAGTTGACATTAGCATTTTGACATTAACAAGTTGACATGGCACCACTTGGGGCTACCATGTGGTAGTGACAAATGGAACATTTGGAAGGTGAATAGTCTAAAATAGGGTGTCACACGACCCCCTTCACAGGTTGCCACGTGGATTGATGACATCATATGACATTATTAAGGGAAGGACCAGTAACCCTAAGGTCCACTCCATATGTGAACAATCATATGGATTCTAGAAATGTCGACCTAGGCACATGTTTTGTTGGAACTCTAAAGTTAGGATCGGCCCTATGGTCAGCTTCCTGACCATGGGTCCACTCGTTGGTGTTTATATACAAAGTGTCAAAACACCAATCTAATGCAACCATGATGAAAACCATAAGTCTCTTATTTAAGCTCTGGGGTATGGTTTGATTTTGATCCGAATTGGATCCATGAAGAATAATAATCAAAAGAGCCATGACTGTATCAGGTCAGGACAAACTTCAAAAAACTAAGAGCAACGACCAGAAACACCTCTAAAACAGTGGCAGTTAAGCAACCAGCGTGGAATGACGAGGACCTCGGTCAAAGTGCGCTAACCAGGGCCCATGGAGACTACGCGGGAGGTGAAACTAGCCCCTAGGGAGCCTGGATCAGGAAACAGAGGCAGTTTTTGATGCACGATAAGCGCTTAGTGCTAATTGCACATCGTTGGGAAAAAGCCCTCGAGAAGGGGGGAGCTCCGAGCGCTCGATCACATGAGAGCCGGGAAAATCGTGGCAAAAAAGGCTGAAGGCTAAGGCGGGACCTGCGCTCTGAAAACCGGTTGTATTGATCGGGGGCACCCTTGGGCGGTAAGCGGAATTGGCCGAAATGGAGCGATTCCACTCAGTGGCCAACGCGTGGTAAGCGGAGGAGAGAGAAAACTACCACTCATCACACGCTAACGGTTGAGCAAGTCAACCACGTGAAATGAGCGGATGGCATCTGATCTGGGGGCTCCAGATCTATGGTTGAGATTGCGCCCGATGGAAAAGAAGGATTTAACAAGGGATTAAGCCGCAATTTAGAAGAGTTTGAGGTCCGCTTTGACTGCCAAGGTGGTAGAAGACTCATTCCACGACATAATTGAAGAAAATTAACTGACAAGGCAACGCTGGCGCCATGCGTAGGAGGACAAGTGGCCACTCCTTGTGAGCCGATGATGATGCCGAAACAGGGAACTCCAAGAGAAGCTGCAATAGGCAATCTGACGGAAGTGGAAGGGGAATCGAACAGCCATGAGCTCGGATGGCTTTAAAGCCATGAATAGAGAACAAAACAGATACAAAGAGGTCACAGAGAGAAAACCAAGAAGAAGAAGACGAAGATAGAGAAGAGAAGAAATGGTGAAGCAAGAGCAGAAAGAAGACAAAGGGCCGAGCTGACCATAGGTAGCATCGAGCACCAGAGAGCTTGAGAGATTCAAGTCATCCCTAAGAGGATCTTTCAAACCAACGAGGTCAAAGAGCTGGTAAGGAAAGGATTATGTGTACTCTAGTGGCTTAGGGAATCCAAGAACCACCTTGCCAAGCAAATCTGTTTCAGGAAACTCATTTTGAGCTCCTGCATTATAATTCTCTGCTTAAGACACAATAAAATAAGGCCACCACTGAGAGCTAGACTGGAGATGTAGCCCTGGAGGATAGGGTGAACTCCTTATTAATTTCTTGTGTTCTTTTATTTTCTTACTGTATTTCTCTATTGTTTTCCATTCCAAGTGTCTGTGTATTTGCAATTTGATCGATCCGTTGCCTAAATAACATAGATACACACTAGCACATGAGTCTGTAATACCTTCATTTAATAATTCTCTAACTGAGATCACTCATAGGGTGATTATCAGATCAAGTGGTATCAGAGCTTTAGGCTGTAAGGTTAGACAAGATTGTGTTGTTGAATGCTCACTAGATCAAAGCTCAAATTAAGAGAAGGAGACTTGGTCGAAACTAATCCTGAAATTGGGAGAGTCTATCCTTGGAAGACAATGTCAAAGGAAAGTTTTGTGGGACCAGACCCTCAATTCATACAAATTTTCCTAGCTATAAAGTCCATGGTGGAAAAAATGAATAGGGAATTTAGAAAGCATAAAGATGAAGATTCATCAGGTTCCAAGCAAGATAAAGAAGAATATGAGTCTCATTCCCATGACCACTCAAAGGGAAAAGGGAAAGAGGAAAACTTTCTCACACCTCTTAATAGCCCTGTGCATAATAAGAAAGCATCTTTGGTCAAACTAGATGTTAAATTTGTTTGCCTATTTATGATGGAGAGCTAAATGTCGAAAAGTTGGACAATTGGATTACACAAATTGATGTTTATTACAGAGTATAGAACATTGACTTAGACAAGAGCAAGATTCAGCTGGCAAGCCTACGCCTAGGAGGTACTGCCTTGGTTTGGTGGGAAGGCAGAACCTAAGCTGACATGAAAAGACATGGGAAGACTATCTCTGTCTGGAGTGAATTTGTTTCTACAATCAAGAAGCAATTATATCCATTGGCCTACATGCAACAAGCCATGATGAGTTGGAAAACTCTTCGGCAGTTGAAAGGGAAAAGTGTGCAAGGGTACACTCAAGAATTTAGAAACAGAGCATTGATTCTAGGAATCTCACTAGACTCACCAGAGACTCTTTTGAAGTACATTGGTGGTCTACATAGCTACATGAGGCATACCATTCGCATGTTTAATCCCACTAGTATAGATGAGGTATATGTACAAGCGACTCATCTAGAAGCTAGAGGAAATAATGGAAATCTAGAAGTTGGGGGACCATCCCAACCCACTTGAAGCAAGGGTAAGGAGAAAAGAAAGTATAAGTGGAAAGCAAGGAAGGCTAACACTACACAGAAAAGCAAAGCTTCATGCACTCACTGTAGAAAGGATGGGCATGATGATGAGCATTGTTGGATTCTACATCCAGAGCTGAGACCTAAGAAGTTCAAGGGTAAGAAGAAGAAGACTGTTGTAGCTATTCAGAAAGATTTGGGGTCAGAATCGGGAGATGAAATAATCATTGCAGCCACCGGTATAAAAGGTAAGAATTCTAAAGCATCTACTAGCAATTTTGCACAATCTATTATTGATGAAGAGTATGAGAGAAAAAGACATGAGCTTTTCCATATTCGAGTTGTTTCCAAATATCAAAAGATTGATACTTTGTTTGATAGTGGCTCGCAGGTAAATTTGATTTTTGAAGCAATTGTCAAGAAATTGGGATTACCAACTACACCTCATAAGAAACCATACCCATTAGGATGGTTGAATGATAAAGCACAACTACAAGTGACTAGACAGTGCAAACTCAAGTTTTCTTTTGGGTCAGCATTTGTAGATGAAGTTGAGCTAGATATAATTCCTTTGGATATATGTGGAATTGTTTTAGGAAGTCCTTACTTGTATGATAAAAAAGCTATTTTCTATAGAGCTGAGAACAAGTATCTACTTGTTAAAGATGGAATCGAATACTTTGTAAGAGCTCATAATCTCAAGAAAAATTATACTCTCATAAACTCAGGGCAGATGAAAAGAATGATAAATTCATGCAAACAATTCTTACTGATGGTTGTAAAGGAAAAGAAACCTGATAAAACCAATATATTTGAGGGTTGTAATGCTAAACAACAAACTGATATAGAAAAGATTGTTTCAGAGTATGATGTCTTGTTTCAAGAACCTAAAGGTCTACCACCCAAAAGGGAAATAGTACATGATATTATTTTGCAGCAAGATGCCCCATTGCCTAACATTGGGATGTAAGAATGCTGAAATCAAGAAGCAGCTGCGGGAGTTGCTCGAAAATGGGTTCATCAGGCCTAACACATCACCATGTGGGTCACCAATCATTTTGGTGAGAAAGAAAGATGGCTCGTGGAGAATGTGCATTGAATACAGAGCACGGAATAAGGTAACCATAAAAAATCATTATCCCCTTCCTCACATAGATGATCTTTTAGATCAATTGAAGGAAGCTATTTATTTCACCAAGCTGGACTTGCACAGTGGATACCATCAGGTCAGAGTAGCAGAACAAGATGCATGGAAGACTGCTTTCAAAACAAAGCAGGGACTATGTGAGTGGTTGGTTATGCCTTTTGGCTTAACTAATGCTCCTGCTACTTTCATGAGATTAATGAATGATGTACTCAGACCTTTTCTTGATGATTTTGTTATTGTGTATTTGGATGACATTCTAATTTTTAGCAAAATGTGGGAAGAACACTTAAAGCATGTTAAATAGACATTAGATGTTTTGAAAGGAGAAAAATTTCATGTTAAACTCTCACAACGTGTTTTTGGCAAAACATCTCTAAATTATTTGGGTCATATAGTAGGGGGTGTGAATTGAAAATAGATCCCTCTAAAGTGGCAGTCATTGTAAACTGGCCTAATCCCAGGTTTGCTATAGAAGTAAGAAGCTTCTTAAGAGTAGCACAATATTGGAGGAAGTTCATTTCTAAATTTTCCTCAATTATGGCTCCCTTACATGCTTTGATAGGATTGAACAAGGTGTTTCAGTGGGAAAGCAAACATCAAAAAGCCTTCGACAACTTAAAAGAAAAGATTAGTATAGCCCCTGTACTAGCACTGCCTAATTTACAAAGACCATTTGAGATCCAAATAGATGCTAATGACTATGCCATGGGAGCAATGTTGACACAACACAGTAAACCCATATATTATCATTTTGAGACTTTTAATCCTGCAGTAGTTAACTATCCTACATATGATAAAGAATTGTATGCATTAGTTCAGAGTGTGAAAAAGTGGAAATATTACTTAATGGGAAAAGAGACAGTAATGCATATTGATCATCAACCACTTCAATATCTACACTCCCAAACTAAGCCGAAGCAATCAAGACATTACAGGTGGATGGGTTTTCTACAACAGTTTCATTTAGTCACCAGATATAAGAAGGGCATACATAACAGAGTTGCAGACATGTTATCTAGACCCATTATAAATGCATCTACTATACTTAAGCATAATTCTGTGCTACATGAAAGCTATGTTGAACAATATGCTCAAGATATAGACTTTAAAGATGTATATGCAACTTTGAGTCAAGGCAAAAGAGTAGAAGAATTGGATTATCATGTGAAGGACCGACTCTTATATCATTGTGGGAAACTCTGCATTCCACGACTGAGAGAGTAAAAATAATTAGAGAAGCACATACTTCTTTGATATCAGGTCACTTTGGGGTAAGTAAAATAGTTGCACACCTGCAAAGATTTTGCTATTGGCCAAAAATGAATGAGACAGTTTCTAGACATGTAAGAGGGTGTATTATGTGTGCTAAAATCAAGCCTAGCAATAGAAAACTAGGCTTGTAGACTCCATTACCAGTTCCTTCTCACCCTTGGGAAAGTGTTTCCATGGATTTTGTTGGGGGACTGCCTAAGTCTAGAAAAGGTCATGATTATCTATATGTGGTTGTGGATAGGTTCAGAAAAATGTGCATTTTGATACCTTGTAATAAACAGATTACAGCTGAACAAACTGCAAAACTGTTCTTTGAACATGTATGGGTTCATTTTGGATTACCCACTTCTATTGTATAAGACCGAGACACCCGATTTGTGGGGAAGTTTTGATCGAGCCTGTGGGAACTAATGGACATCAAATTAAAGAAAAGCACAACTTTTCATCCACAAACTGATGGCCAGACAAAAGTAGTTAATAAGACAATGATCCAATTACTTAGAGGATATTGCAGCAAACATCCTAAGCTTTGGGATGAATGTTTGTGTTATGTGCAGCATGCTTACAACAGAGCAAAACATTCTTCTACATAGAGATCTCCTTTTGAGACCTGTTTTGGTTTCACACCAGGTCTCCCTTGGATTTTGTCTTCGGTAAAGATACCACTGTTGATGGACACAGTGATGTGGACAAGGCAACTAGGTTCATTGAGTAGATCTAGGAGATCCACCAGGCAGTAAAAGAACAGTTGGAAGAGAGCCAAGCCAAGTACAAGGCAAGGCATGACAAGCATCAGATGGAGCATAGTTTTCAAGTTGGTGACTAGGTTTGGTTGTATATCAGCAAGGACAGGATGCAAGGTGAAGGTAAGAAGCTAAAGCCTATCAGGTCTGGACCTTTTAGGATACTTGAGAAGATTGGTGAAAATTCAGTTTGCCTTGATCTACCAACTTGCATGCACATCTACTCAGTTGTAAATGTAGATTGCTTGAGATTGTTTGAACCTTCAATGATTGAGGATCTTGAAGAGCAGAGTCAATTGCCTTCTGTTGGTGAGTTGCTACCTAAATATCTGAATTGATTGTAGGAATACATAGTCTTGGACAGAAGGTGAGGACAACGCACAGAGGAGATGCTGAGTACCTCAGAATTGGGCTCAAAGGTTCAAAGCCAAGTAGTGCAAAGTGGATTGAGATTGGACAAGTGAGAAAACAGTACCCTCACTTAATCAATGCTTGAAAACCAACTTTTGGTGGTCCAAAAGCTTTTTAGTGGGAAGGCTGTGATCCGAATTGGATCCATGAAGAACAATAATCAAAAGAGCCATGACTGTATCAGTTTGGGACAGACTTCAAAGAACTAAGAGCAGTGATTAGAAACACCTCTAAAATAGTGGCAGTTAAGCAGCCAATGTGGAACGACAAGGACCTCGCTCAAAGCTCGCTGACCGGGGCCCATGGAGACTACGCGGGATGCGAAACTAGCCCCTGGGGAGCCCGGATCGGGAAACAGAGGCAGTTCTTGATGCACAATTAGTGCGCATCACTAGGAAAAAGCCCTTGAGAAGGGGGGAGCCCCGAGCGCTTAGTCACATGAGAGCTCGGAAAACCATGGTGAAAAATCCTGAAGGCTAAGGTGGGACCCGCGCTCCAAAAATAGGTGGTATTGATCGGGGGCACCCTTGGGCAGTAAGCGGAATTGGCCGAAATGGAGTGATTCCACTCAGTGGCCGACGCATGGCAAGTGGAGGAGAGAGAAAACCGCCACTCATTGCATGCTAACAGTCGAGCAAGTCAACCACACGAAATGAGCGGATGGCATCGGATCTGGGGGCTCCAGATCTAACATTTGAGATCGCGCTTGATGGAAAACATGGATTTAACAAGGGATTAAGCCGCGATTTAGAAGAATTTGAGGTCCGCTTTGACTGCCAAGGTGGTGGAAGACTCATTCCACGACGTAATTGTAGAAAACGAACCGACAAGGCAAAGCTGGCACTGTGCGTAGGAGGACAACTGGCCACTCTCTGTGAGCCGATGATGACGTTGAAATAGGGAACTCTAAGAGAAGCCACAGTAGGCGATCCAACGGAATTGGAAGGGGAATTGAACAACCATGAGTTTGGATGGCTTTAAAGCCATGAACAGAGAACAGAGCAAAGATAGAGAGGTCAGAGAGAGAAAACCAAGAAGAAGAAGATGAAGATAGAGAAGAGAAGAAACAATGAAGCAAGAGCAGAAAGAAGACAAAGGGCTAAGCTGACCAAAGGCAGTGTTGAGCACCAGAGAGCTTGAGAGGTTCAAGCCATCCCTGAGAGGATTTGTCAGACTAGAGAGGTCAAAGAGCTAGTAAGGAAAAGAGTCTATGTACTCTAGTGGCTTGGGGAATCCAAGAACCACCCTGCCAAGCAAATTTGTTTCAGTAAACTCATATTGAGCTCCTGCATTGTAATTCTTTGCCTAAGACACAATAAAATAAGGCCACCACTGAGAGCTGGACTAGAGATGTAGCCCTGGAGGATAGGGTGAACTCCTTATTAATTTCTTGTGTTCTTTTATTTGCTTACTGTATTTCTCTACTGTTTTCCATTCCAAGTGTCTATGTATTTGCTATCTGATCGATCTATTGCCTAAATAACATAGACACACACTAGCACATGATTTTGTAATACCTTCATTTAATAATTCTCTAACTGAGATCACTCATAGGGTGATTATTAGATTGGATTTAGATGAGTGGTTACAAGATATGGTTATTGGTTTCTTTGAAAAATTTTGAGCTCGTTCCTAATGGAACCTTTGGATTCTAGTGTTTATGTTTGGACTTGAATACTCAACAAATTCATAACATTGATATGGTAGGAAACAAGTTGAATCCATGGTTATGAAATCCATTAGCATATTGGTGGGTGTCCAGTTACGACTTTGTTTTCATTGCTACAACACCTTCCAAATTTTGGCCTATATCCAAATTTTGGAGTCTACTTTAACCTTGTAAGTTGTTGTTTCTAGCAGTAAAATTTGTTCCATGTTTGTTCTCTAAGTGTTTTAGTCCCTTTGTGATGAAAACTAAGTGTTGTCTTTTTGTAAGGGAAGCGTCGCACATTGTGAAAGGGAGTTATAGTTCATATTTAAGAGGAAACCTTGGTACTAATGGGTCTTATCTATCATAAAGACATGTACTAGATTCATTCCCAAATTTTTATGCATTGTTTTCGCAGTGTAGACACATGTGTTGAAAAGTGTATCTTAAGTGTCACACTTGGAGGTAAGTGTTGTTTTTTTGTCATTTCAATGGGTCCATGCTAATTTTGGGTGTTGAGTGGTCATTGTTGTATCGTCAATCATTTTGAGTGTTTTATCATGTTCAAGACTTGTTATGTTTTCACCTTTTCCTCATTGGTCCCACACTCAGTCAAATTCTAAAAAATTCCTTGCCTGAACAACCCTACCTCACTTTGCCTTCTTGAACTAAACATTGCATAGTTGCAAGCCTCAGTCACCATCCCCTGCCTCCTAGAACTATGCAATGCACACTCCCTACCTCCAAGGAGTGTGCATTACACAGTCATAGTGCTTAAGAACTACCTCCTACTCCCTAGAGTTTTAGAATCTTGCCTCCTAGTAAGCCTCCCACTACGCACAACATAGTTGCAATCAATAGTATGTCTCCTTGTATATCTGAACTGAGCAACTGTGAATCTAGTGGCCCAGTCTCTCTCTTGAATTATAATTGCGTAGTCACAGTGGAAAAGTCCGCCTCACAGTGGCATTGTTTCCCTGAACTATGCAATCTTGCTTCTCATGCCTCCAACCACTACATATTGCAAAGTCACAGACATTAGTCCCTGACACTTGCCTCTTGGAACTGTGAATAGTGCGATTCCTAAGCTTTCTCCTTTGTCTAAGTATATAGTCCCAGACTGATCAATGAGTTGCATGAGGAAAGTTATACTCATATATTTTCATATTGATATCATCTTGTCATGATTGAATTTCATTGGAAGGTAGTGTACCTTTACATTAAAGGATGATGTTCAAGAAGGATGACAAAGATACTATGCATAAAGACACTCAAGAAGGCTGCAAAGAAAAGATGATGACTTAATAGGAAGATGAAGGGACACTAGATGGAGAGAGAATTTGGAAGATCTAGAATGCATAAAAGACTCCATATATTCAAGCCTTTTGGAGGAGAAACAGGGACAACATGCAACATCTATCAAGATGATACAAAGATAGTAGTAAGAAGAGGATATTTTCATTGACACATCATCATAAAGTCCATATCATCAGTGTCTTGTCAAAGTGTCATCTCAAGAATCATATGAGTCATCATGTTGCCACATAATTTAAAGGAAAGTTATACTCAGATATTTTCATACTGATATCGTCTTGTCATGAGTGAATTTCATTGGAAGGTAGTGTACCTTTACATTAAAGGATGATGTTCAAGAAGGATAACAAAGATACTATGCATAAAGACACTCAAGAAGGCTGCAAAGAAAAGATGATGACTTAACAGGAAGATGAAGGGACACTAGATGGAGAGATAATTTGGAAGATCTAGAACGCATAAAAGACTCCATATATTCAAGCCTTTTGGAGGAGAAACAGGGACAACATGCAACATTTATCAAGATGATACAAAGATAGTAGTAAGAAGAGGATATTTTCATTGACACATCATCATAAAGTCCATATCATCAGTGTCTTGTCAAAGTGTCATCTCAAGAATCATATGAGGCAATGTTATGCTTGATTAAGGATAACATTGCCTTGTTTGTGCTTGCAGGTTTGTGACGAAGGAACTTACTTGGATCAAAGGAGCAAAGGCATCTTGTTACACTAAAATTTGTCACCATGACTATCTGCAGTTAGTATGGCTCCATCAACAGTCATATTATCCTCCTTGGCAAGCCTTATACCTCTTCTCTCCATGTCAAACTTCAAAAGAGAGAAAGTCTTTAAAAAACATGTTTATCTCCGGGTACGCAGGTTCTCTCTACCTTGCCTGCGTGTACGCATCCCAAGTTCATTATACCTACATACTTGTACGCTCTGTATGTCAAGGGTTGGGTGTGCACTCCTGTAAAGGTCAAAAGGCACGAGTTTCATCTTAAAAAAGTTACTTGTAGTCATTTCTAGAGCATTCTAGAAGCTTGTTTGACGTGTATTGAGCGCCTCCAGATGGTTCATGCATCCCTATGAAAAAGGAACTTATCCCATCAAGAGAGGAGCTACCCCATCCAAAAGAGGGGCTTATCCCATTGATGTTGGACCTGATTAACTTCCTCTAGAACATTATAAATACAGGCATTGGGCCAGAGGAGGGGAGGTTGAAAGTTGAACATTCCAAAGGGTAGATGCTGCTGGAATTAGGACTTCCTTGTAGAAGCTTGTGAGGAGAGATTCCCATCCTTTCTTGTTTCATTTGGAAGTTGGTGAGCTTATCAAAGTAAAGGAAAACTCTTGCTGGACCCTGGGAGGAACTTGCACAACACCAAGGCTCAGGTTGTAATGGTTTCTTTTGTTTCCTATTAATACAAATAAGTCCATTCTTCTCAACAATTTGTTATTAATGAGTTGTTTCATATACTCCTTGGTCTATATGTTGAATATGTTTTATTTTATGGGATATTCAGGTGCTATGTAATCGTTTGGTTGTTAGTGAATGCAGGTTTCGAAGTGAAGGAGGAGCTCATCCGGATCGACGAGGCTGGACTACTACAACAGCGTTGGACTACAGGTAGGATCTAAAACACTTGATTTCTCGTGTGATAAATGCATGTTTAGAGAAGGATTGCTCTTAATTGTCTTGTTTGTCACTAGAAAGTCTTAGGCTTCTAGGGAGGTTGGTTTTGTCCGCAAGATTAACTCTTTCCGCATGACAAAATTGGCGACTCCGCTGGGGAATCCATTAATGTGAATGATTTTTCCTTTGTGTGACACTTTGATCTAAAAAGAGTCATTTCTTTTTTGGTTTTTGGCTGTTTGACTGTGTATTTGGGTGGGCTAGCTTAGAGTTAAGTTAGATTTTAGTTTTTCTTAATTTTTCAATAGTACGCACCCTCTGAGTTGAGCACAGTGCGTACCTGTACACACTGTAGCATTGTACACAGAGCGTGCATGCACCTGTGCAAACAGGCTGCCTGCATGCCCTGTCAAAAATTGAGAAATTTCCATTTTTTCCATTTTTTCCCTTAGATTTTGTCTTTCATTAGTTTTTACTGCCCAGATCCATTCAATATCTATTAGAGATCTTCACCTGAACTTGTTTCGTTACCATCAAGAGTTTTAGTGAAATTCATAGAAGTTCTAGCCTTAGGGTTTGATTTTTGCATTGGTCCTGTAGTGAATTTGACTTTAGAAGTTGTGAAACCTTGGATCTCTCTGGTTTTGTCAGTCTTCTTAGGAGTCAGACCTGTCGTAAAGTCTACCTGTGTGAGCAACCTACCTTTGTGTTGTCTCTTTGCGGAATTTCGAAGTAGCTTGTTGATTGAAGTTGTGAATTTCATTCTTAAGAAAGGAACAAAAGAGTTTGATTTTTGTTTTTGACTGGTTTATGATTCTGCATGAATTGGTCCTTGGTTTGATTGTTACTGAGTAAAACAACCTGGAATCATCTTAGTAAGCTTTTGCCTCTTTAGATTTACTTTTAGGTAAATTTCCTTTTGATTGCTTTTAGGTGAGTTTTTTCATAGATTTTTATAAATTTTGGAATTGCTTTTGTTAAAATAGTTTTATATGCTTTATTAAATAGGAAAAATACAAAAACATCTCCTTTGCAAAGTTTGTTTTAAGTAGTGTTTGAAGTATTTTGAAAGAAAAAGGAATTTTCGTGCAACTAATGAGTGCTCATGTGTTGTATGCTTGGAAAAGATAAAGAGATTGTTTCTTTGATTGTCTGTTAAGAAAGTTGCTTTTATCAAAAGTTTGCATTCTCCAACTCTCTTGGCTAGGGAATTCATTGAAAAAGAAAAAGTACTGTAAATCATCCTAGGTGCATCTTTTTAGTGGACTTGAGTCGAGTCTACACACCATCAGTTTCATCTCCACTACCTTTTGTCTTAAAGAAAAGCCATAAAATTAACACTTAAAGTAAAACCAACTTAGCAATTTTTCTTTTACTAGGGCTCTGAAGCACCAATATAGATCAGGCTAGTGTCTTGG
>APFE031745672.1:4948-15290 GCA_000404065.3 Pinus taeda
TTATTTAATTAAAATATCAATTTTTCCAATTATAAAAATATATTAACTTGTTGACAGCGTGCTCAAACTATTGGAGGAGAAACAACTATATGAAAAATGTTCCAAATGTTTCTTTAGAGTACAAGAGGTGGAATATCTGGGTCATATTGTATCTCATGAAGGTGTTAAGGTAGACCCTAGCAAAATTAAAGCCATTAAGGAATAGAAAATTCCACATCGATAAAGCATTTGCGAGGATTTCTCGGGTTGATAGTGTATTATCACAAGTTTGTTAAGAATTATGGAAGAATATTAGCACCTCTAACAACATTATTGAATAAAGATGCATTTTCATGGACTCTAGAAGCAACAAAGGCCTTTGAACATCTTAAAGAGGTAATGTGCCAAGCACCAGTCTTAGCTACGTCAGACTTCACAAGAACCTTTATTATGGAATGCGATGCCTAAGAAATGGAATTGGTGTTGTTTTAATGCAAGAAGAAAGTCCCATTTCTTTTGAAAGTCATCCAATCAAAGGAAAGTGTTTACACAAAGCTATTTATGAGAAGGAAACCTTGCCAATACTACATGCACTTAATAAATGGTGACCCTACCTAATGGGAATAAAATTCAAGGTAAAAACAAATCATGATAGCCTTAAATACTTTTTAGAAAAAAGATTGTCTTTACAAGAGTAGGAAAAATGGGTCACAAATATGTTGGGTTATGACTTTGAAATCATCACAAAAATTGGAAGCAAAATGTTGTGGGAGATGCACTCTCAAGAAAGGATGAGGATGTGGAAGCAATGCTTTGCGCCATTTCTATTATCCAACTAGATTAGATAAACGAAGCAAGGGATGAATGGAAGAATGAAGAAGAAGTGTGGGCACTCATTCAAAAGCTACAACAAGATCCCAGTACATCTGATACATTTACCTGGAAAAATTATTCGTTATGGTACAAATATTGCTTATACCTATGTAAGAATTCCCAACTCAAACAAAAGATTTTGATGGAATTTCACACTTCTCCCTTAGGAGGGCACTTAGGATTTTGAAAACTTACTATAGGGTAAAGAAGAATTTTTTTTTGGTTGGCCTTAAATTGGATATTCAAAAGCTTGTGGCACAATGTTTAGTTTGCGAATAAAATAAACTTGAAAAAATTAATACGCCAAATCTATTACAACCTTTATCCATTTCAAGCCAACATTGGGAGGAGGTTTCAATTTATTTTATCACAGGTTTACCCAAGTTTGAAGGAAAGTGTGTCATCATGCTGGTAGTTGACAGACTTACCAAGTATACACACTTTTGTGCATTATCTCATCCATTTAAAGCCAGTATATTTCTATAGCATTTATGGAAACAATTCAAAAGATACATGGAAACCCAAAGATTGTAAGCGACAGAGATCCCATATTTAGTGGAAATTTTTGGACAGAATTATTTTCTTTTCTCGGTACTCAGTTAGCTCATAGCTCATCTTATCATCCTCAATTTGATGGGAAAACTAAGATAGTAAACAAATGTTTGGAAGGATATCTTCATTTCTTTCTCTTTGATAAACAAACAAAATGGGTCAAATGGTTGCCTGTGACTGAATGGTGGTATGACACTTCCTTCCATACTACAGCAAAAATGACCCCAATTATGGCACTTTATGGATATCATCAACCATCCATCACATCATATTTAAGAGAAATTTCTAAGGTTCAAGTAGCGGAAGATCATGTCAAGCATCAACAACAAGTTCTCCAACTCTTAAAGGATAACTCCACTTTGGCACATAATATAATGAAACAACAGGCAGGTCAACATTGTAGCGAAATAAGTTTTGATGTAGGTGAGTCGATATTCCTATGGCTACAACCATATAAACAAATGTCACTCAATAAATTTAAGAAGGATGATAAATTATCACCAAAGTATTATGGTCCATACAAGGTGTTCCAAAATATTGGTACTATGGCATACAAATTGGAGTTTCCTGTAGCTTCCCGAGTGCACCCAGTTTTCCATGTTCATCTTTAAAGAAGGTTATAGGTGACAAGCTCCTAGTTCAAACAATATTGCCAGAGCTTGACGAGGAAGGAAAAATCATATTGGAACCTAAGGCAGTCACGGAAGCAAGAACTTGACAGCTATGAAATCGATCAATTTTGGAGTAACTCATCAAGTGGAAGAACTTACCCAATGAAGATTCCACATGAGAGGATGAGAATTTTATACAGAAGCATCTAGAACTACTCAAGTGTTGAGGACAACACTTTTTTGTAGGAGAGGGGCATGTTAGGTCCCTATAATACTGGTGATTCCCCCATTACTATTTTCATTGTAGCCCTTATTGTTATTATTGTGCCCCTACTATTGCCATATTGTTATCAGTGAGCCTCGTAGAAAGCCATTATTGTTATTGTTGTACCCTTATATTATTATTATTATGTCAACATTAATTATATTGTGACCCCTTAGACTCCTATATATAGAAAGGAGGTTTAGTCATTTGTATCATCAAATAATTGTTTATTTGTGTAATGTAAAGGAGGTTTCTCCCTCAAAGAGGTTGATTTTGAAGTCGTTGTTCTATTTTTTCTATCTTTTTATTAGTTGGTTCATAACACTATGTTTCTACTATAAATGCATACTGCTTAAAACTTACACATGAATATTTGTAATTTTCATGCAGTTATTAAACACGTAGTCTAATACAACAAGAATGTCATTTAAGGAAACTTTTAGCAGCGAAATTTCGCAATTGGGCTATTTTTTAGACATTTTATGAAAACAATATTCACCAATTGGGTTAAAAATTCATCTATTTTTTACATATATATGATTAAATGGATGATGTTCACTGAAACATTACCAATTCTAATAGTAAATTACATGTCTTTTATTGAATTTTTGCCAACATTATATACATATTATTTTTTCAAACCAGAATAGCCGCCTACAATACTATGTATAGGAAAATATTTAAATCCTTACAAAATACCCTAGGACTCGTTTGTTTCACAACAATTGTACGTATAGTTCTTCTTCACTAGGATTATTCTAACTTAGTTGCATCTTTCTATTTTTTGTTCTCACCCACCTTTTTTCTAGTTTCCAGGGTTGGTTCTTGCTAACGGTTCTTATTCAAACCATTAAATAATGTCTTATGTCATGATGCTTCTAGATTTCTTGAAAAAAAAATCCATATACACACATATACAATTTTTTTCATTGAAAATAGGTTAGAAACATTAATCCATTCACTTACTTAAAACATAAAGGGAAACACTGAGAGTTACACTTAGATTTGTTACATAGAACCACTCATAGCTCTAAACTACATAGTGGATGAATTTAACGTAGATTTATTTCTAGGTTGTTGTATATATTTATGTAGGAAATCCTTGAAAATATATAAGGATTTCATGTTCCTCGAAACCATGAACAACGCATTTTAGTAGTTCTCCGTGATCTCTACTACTTTCTACTAAAATAACAAATTAGTAGTTCTTTTGCAATTCACACCTCCCTAGCCCTTGACATTTTTCTACTAATTTCTAGTTATAGGTACAATATTTCTCTCTCAGTTTCCTTTCATTAACTCAGTCTTCATTTAACTTCCACGGTCCCATTTAACTCAATTCCACTCCATGAAATGTTTCTCTAGCGATGAATTTTCTTGGTGGTCTATGCAACCAATAGTTCAATTATGGTAAAAGGAGGATGATTCTTCTTTTGTTCTCATCCTTTCTTGGGCATAATTTATTCCAATTGTTTTCCTAATAGTTAAGTGTCTAATCTCACATGATAACCTTTAATGTATTTTCAAGAATGATAACACAAAAAATCATTTTTTTAAATAACTATTTACATTATTACATCATATTACTCACTTTTCGGACTTTCAGTTTCAGGCCTCATGTTCAATAGAAGCCATAAAAATAAATTTCCAGGGGCTATTAGAGTCACTTATACATGTAATATTATATTGTTACCTGTACTTGGTTGTATAAGTATATATAATCTTTCCTTTGAAAGGCATATCTTAAATTTACCTCGAAGACCTCGCTTATACTTTTTTCATGATATAGTTAGCTAGTTTAATGTTCTTACTTTGCATTGCTCTTGTGTAATTTTTAATATTATTTTAACCTATGGTACATAACTTGTTTTTGAAAAAATGGGTATAAGAGAGTAGAAAATGCCCCTTCCCATAATGTCGCATAATCATGATTATGTTTATGTAGGTGATACATTCCTTGTGTTTTGAGTGTGTATTGGACCCCTTCCGCGTGATCCTTTGGTGAATGAATTTAACATTTGGTTATGGCCTTGCCTTAGTTTCATTTAGAATTGAGTTATAATATAAATGGGCTCCTATACATGCATTCCTTGAAATTTAATTTAAGTAATGACTTGAACTGTATGTGAGCTATATCAACGCTAACATGGATGTGAAAGTTATAACGTGCATAAATAAAATGGCGAAACCTCGCCCCTTCTCATGTTAACTAGCAAAGAAGAAATCATGGTGACTAGGGGTGAGAACCTAATGGTGGTTAGCACCTCTCTGAGCTATTTAGGGTAGCTACCCCCATTCCCTTGCGCATGGCAGCATTCCCTCATGGAGCTCTACTATTGTACGTCTGTAAACGCTTAGTGATGAAAACAAAAACAACTTGTTACAATGGCCTTCAAGAATCATTTTGGGTAGCCTACCTACAAGTATTCCTATTTATGTTGCATTGACAACTTATTTCACTTGATTTATATCTTTTACCTTTATGCGATGGACATTTCCTTCCTAAATCTCTAGATTTCATAATAACCATTTTCCATGGTTTCCTTAGGACATTGACCTAGGTTTTCTCATTCTTAATTTGTATCCTTGTACATAAATTATGATTTTTTATTTCTTCCATGTTAAAGTCCTGGGAGATTTCGTTGTTTTCCTTTAGTTTGCTGAAACCCTCACACTTCAAGAGTTTCTCCTTTAGTTTGGAAAATAGAAAAATTTGGGTGATGACTCGAGAATTCGACAAACAATGTGTTATGTAGATTTGGTTCTTTTGAACCCACCCTTGTGCTTTTTGAACTTTAGGAGACATGAGAAATTCGCTATTAAATCTTTTTAAACCCTTATTATTGATTGCAAGTTAGTATTGGATTAAACTAATGCTTTTTTTTCTAAAACTCAATCTTCCGTTCTCCATGTTCATTTGTTACAATTGTTAATTGAGAATGGAGGATTTATGAACAATAGGCCTAGTCCTAGATGAGTCTTCCCTTTTTACTACACATTCATAGAACATGCAAGTGAATATTTTTGTTTACCCCTTTCGGACTTTGGTGCATATTTACTAACCTCCCTATTATTAATTACTAATTGAGTGTGTCGACTTTCCTTGGCTTTCAAATGTGGCTGTTTATGTTGGCTAAGTCTAAACATAATTGATACCATCTAAAAATTTATTAAACATTGATATGAGTGCCTTACGATTTATGCTCTCATTTGGAATTTATGAAATTTCCTTTCGAATATTTTTGTGAAGAATATAAACAACTTTTGTTTTTCTTGAATTGTATTTTTTTATCCTTGAGGAAATTGGATAATATTTCTGTAGTTGGTTATTTATAATTACACACTTACTGTAATTTGGTTTCTAGCCTTTTCTTTTATGATAAATGATAAATGTGTAATTTCAAGATTTCTCTTTTAAAATTATTTGCTCTCTCTATTTATTATATGTATATTGATACTAGTGTATATCCATGTAATAAATATGGATAAACCTAAGCGTAGAAAGAAGAGTTATGGTTCCTAGATTTTAGGACTTTGAAGGTTTCTAAAGGACTTGTCACTTAAAGAAAGTCTTGAAAGATATCTAAAGTTTTTCCAGAGTTATTCTTAAACCACACTAACCATGCAACAATAGTTTCATACTTATATATATATACTTATATATCTATTATATATATATATATATTATATATATATATATATATATATATATATATATATATATATATATATATATATATATATATATATATATATAACCTACAACAGATCCGCTGTAATATCCTTTGTTTTCTCGCATAATGTCACCTTTCTGCTTCTCGCTTTGAGAATACACATATTTTCCACAACCTTAATACAATACCCTCATACAAAGAAAGGGGTTGTCTTCTAGGGAAAAAAACCCTAAACTAAACATAAATTCTACCATCAGATCATCCGCCTAATGAATGGCCGAGATGGAGTAGAAATTACTATACTTTTACAAGGCAATTTTACATCTATTTTTAGATTCAAGGACGTTGCCCCTGAAACCCCCGCTGGGGGACCAACACACCCCCCCACATGAAGGGGTGTACAATCTTCCTAGGGTATACATCGAGCTAAAACAAAGAGCTCTAAATTAGGATGATAATCATGCTCCACACCCAACAAGGTCAAATATTTTTCTCTCTCTAAAGGATTCATGGCTTTCTTTTTTCTAAGACTTGGAAAGAATTCCTTCTTTACCATATAATAGACACATGTTAGACACATTTTCTCTTATAGTTTATTTTATAAAAATTCATTTCTATAAGATTCACTATTACATTATCAACCTTCTTTCTTTAATAACAACATTATTAAATCTATAGATACTTGCAACCACTTTTGTCACATGCTTAAAATAAATAAATAAAAAAGAATTTGGCATATTCCAATCTCAACTTAATATAAAATAACTCAACGACTCATCTGAATCTCTAAAAATATAATATGAGTTTCCATGCTACTCCGAACCAATGAACTGTCATATTAGTAGTTCCCACTAAGCTCTTGAGCTCTAGACTTCTTTTCTGCAAATAAACAATATTTCAAAGTTTCATCTTCTCAAGCCCTAGGTCTCTCATCTTAGTAGTTCCCTTTGACCTCTTGAGCTCTAGACTCCTTTTCTGCTAGGAAACAAATAAGCGACATTTCAAAGTTTCATCTCCTCAAGCCCTAAGTCCTACAAATTCTTGCTAAACTTCTTCTCTACAGGGGTCTAGTGTTTATGTGCCATTGGTATCTTGTATTTGAATTTAGATTTCTTTTATATACCATTGGTATCTTCTATTTGAATTTAGGTTGTCTTTATTTGGCACAATCTTCTTTTTACATGATGTTTACCCATGGAATCCATTTGTAGAAATGATAAGTCTAGTGGCCATAGAAAAAAGGATCACCCCTTTTTCTAAACTCGAGGATTTTATTTGTCTATATTTCTGTCATTTCTTGGACCATAACTAATTCTAATTGTTTCCTAAAAGTGGGGAGTCTAGCTACTCATGAGGTGAATCATATTATCTTTCCAAATAAACAAATAAACCAAATAATATTTTATTCACTACAATATATTAACATTTACATTGGTGAATTCACTTTAATCTTAGTAGCTCCTATTAACTTTCAAAATAAACAAATAAGTCAAATAATAATTTATTCATTACAATATATTAACATTTACATCTACCAATCCACTTTAGGATTAACTTCACAACCACCAATATTCACATGTAATTAAAAATAATAATATTTGCAAAAAAAATACCAAAAATATCATTTTCACATTTTTATTATAAAGCAAGTTAATCTTTAATTTAATTAATATATTATTTTTATTTTAAAAAGTGAATACCCTAATTACCTGAGAAGGTAAAAAACAAACGAGTTTTCTTCACAAGGGGAAAAAATGGCGCTCTCGGTTAGGTTTGTTGGGTGCACCATTGCTTCTCAGGACGACGCCGCCAGGGCCCGTATCCCCTCGGCTTTTCTCCTCCCAGGTCCTGCTCCGGTGGACGGATGGCCCTCTTTCCTTTATGTTCCGAGCAGCTCAGTGTTTAAGCTTGCTTCAGCCGGCGATAGAGCGGCTCTCATTCCCTCGGATTTCAACCAGCTCGGCCCCTTCCGGGTCAGCTTCCTCCAAGATGTCCGTGAGGCTTCTGGCAGATCCACAGATGCAGTCAGCCTCTTGGTCGCAGCCCAGGTGATGCTCCTTCAGCAAGACGGCTCAGTCACATTTTTGCTGTTAAGTCTTTCCTCCGAATCGGTTCCCTCTCTCCTGGATTGCTCAGAGGCCAGAGGCCGAGCTTCGTCCACTTGTTTCTCTCGCTCGGCGGCACAGCCTCCATCCGAGTGGCACTCAAGGAGTGGAATTCCGGAAGTATTACGGCTTCCAGGTTCTCTTGCTATAAAAACTCTTGAAAAATGCCCACGTAGGGAGGATGCAGGGCAAATGTTTGACGAAATACCACACAGGGATCTGGTCTCCTAGGGCTGGTGTATAAGAAACCGAAGGGAGATACAGCTAAGGCGGATAGTCTTATCCCTGTTGTGCCCTGCAAAGGAGGTTGCAGCCAGTTTCAGAGATTTCAAGCCACTCCAAATGGCTAATACTGCCGGTTGCCCAGCGCAGGTTTTTAAAGAACAGGCAGAGCTTGAATCCTAGGTAGGCAGTGCTTGTTCCAGAGCCCCCTCGCCTTAGTCTTGCAACGGACTGCAGATGCCAAAGCAATCAGAGTCCTTCCAGATAATAATAGCGCTCCTCTCAGGCAAATATTTGCTTCAGTGGGTGAGCTCCTCAGATCTTGTTCAAGACCTCAAGCAATAGCTGTTCCTAAGGACAGGGATCCCTCCAGCGTCTCAATGGCTCCTCTTCGAAGGTAAACAGCTTGCAGATCTCTTGCCCCTCTCTTTTTACAACATTCAAAGAAATGCTTCCATCACTATCTGCCTTCGCTTGAGAGGGGGAGCGTCGGGACAGTCATCTTCGGCAGCAGCATTCTCTTACAAAGACGCTGTCCATGCCCAGAAAACGAAGAACTCCGCCTCACCAGCCCAGGCTCCAAAACCTTTCTTGGTGGACAGGCTGGAGGAAACCCCCTCTATTGAAATAGAGAAATCAAGGATGGACAGGCAGTTCCAACTGTTTGCCGAATTTGACATTATCTGCAGGTTCAATGGGCTCTGGCCTCGCACAGAAGATCTCTACAAATGCGTTCACTCCAACTGGACCAGCAATTGCAAGATTTTGTTCTGCTCCAAAGGCTTTTTCATTGTAGTCTTCAGTGACACTGAGGATTACTAGAAAGCATTAACTGAGGGTCCCTGGTTTTGGGATTCGGCGGGTCTCTTCTTAACCCCTTGGTTCCCAGATTTTGACCCTTCCACAGCAGTTATTACCAAGCTTCCCATTTGGGTCAGATTGCCCAATCTCCCGATTCATTTATGGCATTTTGCGGTGTTCGAAGGAATTGGCAACTCTCTAGGACGCCTTCTAGCTATAGATACTTCTAGAGGGGAAAAGGGTCTCTACACCTTCGCCAGAGTCTGCGCAGAAATAGACATGAGCAAAGGTTTACCAGATCAGATCATTTTGAAAATCGGAGACTTCCACTGGACTCAGACCCTAGATTACGAGAACACAGTGTTCCGCTGCAGAAATTGCCATCTCACAGGGCACCTTCACAGATCGTGTCCAGCGATTCGTGCCCAAAAGAAGAAGGCAGCGCCTAAGCCGAAATCCAAGAGTTGGAAGCCTTGTGACCCTCCCCCCATGGATGATTTCAGTTCTAGTTCTGATGAAGAGGAAGTGAATGAGGACGAGATGGATGCTTCGTTAGCTCAAAACCCGCCCCCAACGGGTCCTGAGGAGTCTTCCGCCCCTGCGCTCTCTCAGAAACGTTCTCATGAGACCTCTCCCTCAGACTCAGACAAGGAGATCTCCCCATCCGCCCAGCGTGGTCTGCTAGTTCTGCCATCCATTCAGGATCAATTTGGATGGATCAAAGTTGGTAAGAAGAAAGGTAAAAAGGGCTGAACAGAGGACTCTTCTCAAGCTGGATGATCACCCTGTTTTGCTCTTGCCTCTGAGCCTGTCTGTTAGCTTCATGTGTAGCGCTGCTCTCTTCCGGTCTACTCCTCAGAGCCGAGGTGGATTGTTCATCCTTACCGGCTGCCCTGTTTTTTTAGGGTTCTGTAGGAGGTCTTTTGGTCAAGATGTTTTGTTCTCTGTTTTGCCTCGGGTTCTAGTCTGCCCGGGCAGTCTTCTGTAATTATTTTTTGTTTCTTAATACAAATGCTTACTTACAAAAAAAAAAGAATACCCTAATTACCTATTAAAAATTGAAGAAATTACTAAACTCACTCGTAATTTTACACAACTCATTCATTCTCCAATATCTGGACACAATAATATTTCATATTTTAAATTTATATATAAAACTCAACCTTTATCATGCAATCTTTATAAATGTATTTAAAATTAAATTTATAGTTATTTAATTAAAATATCTATTTTTCCAATTATAAAAATATATTAACTTGT
>APFE031745678.1:0-16837 GCA_000404065.3 Pinus taeda
CATCCACTTCTCCTCTTTGTCAGCATGATGAAATGATTCTCTTTTGCCTTTCATCCCTGATGCTCATTCCGTACTTTCAGCAGACCGAGTATTGTATCCTGTGTGGCTATCACACTCTGTATCCCCTTGTGACCAAGAAAACGCTCGCATGCCTCAATCTGTGACTCCATGCCCAATGGTTCAAAACTTATAACACCTTACTGTGCCTCTTTACTCAAGAATCCTACCTTCCTTCCAATCACAGTCAACATTCCCTTGAAGTCAGAAAGCTAGCCTAAAATCATCAACTAAGGTTGAATCTAAAGGAGAGAGCCCTCTTCGATTGCAGGTGGGCTAGAACCTGCAATCAGAAGATTGGTTTGTGGTTACCTCGGCCGTATCCCTATTAGGAGCCTACGGACAACCTGAGTGATAACACTCTTGAAGGCTCAAAAATATCTACCTCAACATCGAGGAAAACCACTCGGTCGGGAACTTAGGGAAACTCCTTTTTCATTTGGAATAGTGGCTCTAATTGGGTTTGTGAGACCCGTTTCTCTTAATAAAAGATAAAAATTGGATGTGATATATAAGTATGGGATTGATTATGTGAATGAAACTAAGAAACATAAATACATAAACTTAAACTATCTATCCCATGAAAGTTTTTTTTTTTTCTTGTACATGTGACTTATAAATATCACGCATTAGACATGATAATACAAATCATCAAATCTTTTGTGAGGTTAAAATATATAAATATAACTAATTTAATTAAATAAGTTACTGAAACATATCACACATATCAGATATCATTGTTCATTCATATACTTAAAATATTTCAATTAAGCACATCAATAGTGATAAAGCTTAACTACTTGCAAACATATATATGATAAACACAAATACAATAACCATTTAAATCATAAACATAGTACTAGTATTCAAATAATAGTACTCGACAAATGTTAACTCCACTCATAAGTGAAATAGTAGTGGTGTGTCTTTCTATTAAGATTCCTCCAAGATAGAGTAGTGCAAACTAGAAGCTTTCTTGCAGAAATTTAGAACCCTTCCTTCATTACAATGAATGGGATTTATAGTTTGTAATCCAAACACAAATATAGAAAAGTGACAGAATTTTGAAGTGGTTTTAACAATCCATCCTAGAATTAAAGTAAAAGATAACAGTCAATTATAGTTTCAAAAACTTGACTCTCCACTCGCTGCCCCAAACTCACATATATTTGTCGTTGGCTTTAATATCAGTGGATGATTGAGTCAGACATGCCTCTATGTAGTGAATAACACGTTGTTAAGTGCTGAAATTAAATGACTGATTTTCTTGGAGAGACGTCTCAAAATCAACCATTGATTATGCAATTTTATTAGGAAATTCCAATGGAATTCCATGTCAGTCCTTGACAGATTTTGATACTCTCAACCTTCTTTTTCAATCATTCTTGCCATATTTTTTTCACCAATTTTACATCTGGCAACAATTTGAGGAGTTCTTTAGATAAAGGATTGATTTCTGCCCACATTTTGGCCTTTTTCACTGTCTGTTACAACAATCCCTTCAGTTTAGAACTGTGTTGTCGCACATGGAAGAGAGTCTTCGGAAATCTCGGATCAAATTGTTACTTTCTCCTTATTGACCTTGGGTTCATCCCTATTTCATTCAAACATAGCTTTTATTAAACTCAAACAAAAACAAAATTGAAATCTAATCATAATAAACACCTTGCAAAACCAATGAAAAAAAACTTTTCAATTATTATAATAGTGCCCCTTTGGAGGTGATCAGTTGTAAGAATCATATGGTATCGATACAAGGCTTATTGCAACTTTTAAAATGAGACAATACAAAATATTTGCGATATGGGTAGCGCTGATATGGAGTGGATATGAAATTATAATTAAAATCACTGTAATAACTATATCGCATCCATAACATTGGAGGTTTGAAATGGTCTCAACATAACCATAGTTGTGATATTGCGGATGCGATTATGTATTAGATAACTATAATGAAACAAATCAGGTCCACAATATTGGCGATTTTAAGACGTGCCATTACAAAAGTTTCGGTGAGCGGATGCGATTTTTTATTAAATAAAATCTAAAATTATATCGGGTCTAGATATCGGAGATTGTAGTGAATGATTATCGCATATCAAAATATTTGCGGGATTGGCATATCACAATCGAAGATCAGAGAATGGAAAATGTTGGAGATCATTTATCGGAGCTTTGGAGATCAGTGACTTGAGCATCATTTTAAAAAAGCTGATATTGGAATCTCTGATATCCTACGAGGCAATCCTGTGGGGTTGGGATTTTGTTATTATATTTGCAATGAAGCACTTTTATCACTTATAGGATTAAATCTTTGTAAAATTAATCAGAGAATGATTTAATCCCAATATTTCTTAAAAGGAAATGTTAGAATGTTTGAAATACTTCAATAAATTTTTTCCAATATGGAATTTTAAACAAAAGTTGATGTTTGTGAATATGTATTATGGACTTAAGCTCCGATAAAGTTTTCGATAAGGGAGACTTAAGGTTCCGATAAGGAGGATTTATCATTTTAGTCAAGTTTTTAGATGAATGAGACTAATATTATCTTCGTTATTGAAATTTAAAGGATTTTAACCTAAATTAAAAAGGGTCCCCCATATTTTATTAATTCTACTATTAACCATATGGGGGGATTGTTGAGTAGTACAACAATTAGAGACATACTGGGATAAACCGTTATCTCTGTTAAAAATAAATGAAGCTTTAAACAAATAAACAAGAAGACTTAGAAAGGTAAAAATATTGAAGTTTTGATTGATAAAAGTTTCTCTTAATAAAAGAACTCCTCATCTTGTAAATAACCTCATAACATGTTTATTGATGAAAATATTTATTACACATGTTGGTCATGTAATTAGTTATAAATATAAAGTTAAGAACTAAATAAGTTTAGTTTTTAAGATAGACCTATTTGTCACTGGTAGAGCTACTACTACCAACAAGTGTCTATAGCCTCGACAGGGTTAACATTTTACCAAAGACATACGAATATCCCATCCACCTATAATTTTCTTAAAAGCTATTGTCCTGGCTTGGTAACCAAATTATGATAATGCCACTCATAGGTTTATTGGAAAATTTGGCTCGTGATGAGACCTCTTGACTTATGGTTATATAATCCCAAGTCATTATCCTAGTTTGGTGGCCAGTGTTGATAATGCCAGTATCATTGGTTTCCCATGATCATGGTAAGTCGACTCATGATGAGACCTCTTATTTTTCAAGATTTATATTTTTGAGTTACACTCTAAAATTTTTAAAATTAGTGGATGGGGAGGTATATTCACTCGTTAAGAGTAATGTATGGAAACTGAAGTCAAATGATGCTAAAAATTTAAAATAGCCTTTACTTTTTTAAAGAAAACCTTTTCATGACCAATCATAGGATAACTATACTTTATAAAGTTTTCAAGTTATGAAACATTAATAGTTTAAAGGATATAAAGATTTCATAGTTAAATGCAAAGCTAAACTTCAAAGTTATAATAAGTCTTTCTAAGATCTCTTCTCTAATAATTTAAATTTCATGTAGATGATGGGGACCTCTAATGTGAAGACAAAAGTGTATTACCTAACATAACTAGGATTAAAAACACCGATATATACATGTCGTTATTTACACATTTATAGAAGGACAGGTATCATTAAGATTTTTTTTTTTTTCAAAACTAGCTCATTAATGGGAGGATAATCCCTATTTCTCTGTAGATCTTGGAGGATAAAGGTTGGTGAGCCTAGTGTATCAACGATCTAAAATGCGTGTAGCCATAATCTCTGAAACTTAGTGTGTTTACCTTTTTCTTCATGAGCTTTGTCCCATTTTAGAACTTGATCGCCAATTCCAAAAAATTTATTGTTGACTGAACTTGTATCAAAAGAAGATTTAACCAATTGTTGATGATGGGTATGAACTTGTCTTGCTTTATCCCTTTCTTCCTCTAGCTTAAAAATTTGGGACATTCTTAATTGTAAAGCAGAGGAATTTTTTTCTTCAATGGATTGGACTAGGGCTAGTGACGGAATAGCTAGATTAGGAGGTACAATAACTTCTTTTCCACACACTAGTTGAAAAGTAAAAGTGCCTATAGAGACCTTCTAGGTGATTCTATCAACACATAAAGCAAAAGGTAGAGCTTTGTGCCAATTTCTTTAATTTTGGTCAACTATTTTTTTTATTATCCTGATGATATTTTTATTGGTAGATTCTGCTAAGCCCTTTCCTTAAGGGTAATAATTTGTAGAATACTTAAGTTTGAAACCTCTTTTAAGAGAAAATTCAGTAATGGAATTTCCTAAGAAATAACATGCATTATAAAAAACAAGGCCATGGGGAAGACCAAACCTGGTATCAATGAATTGATTAATAAATTCAATCATATTTTCAGAATTGACTACCTTGAGGGGTATTGCTTCCACCCTTTTGGTGAAATAGTTTGTAGCAGTCAAGATATATTTATGGTTCTTAGAAGAGTTAGGAAAAATCTCACCTATTATGTCCAGTCCCCATTGTTCAAAAGGTTGTTCAATTTTAACTAGCTGCAATGATAAGGCTAGTTTCTTCTGTCTTCCTAAAGCAGTCTGACAGACTTTACCTTTTTTGACATAGGCATGAGTGTTCCTAAATGAAGTCAACCAATAGTATCTAGCATGCATAAATTTATGAGCAGTGGTGTCTCCACCATAGTGTCCATGAGCTGGTCCATCATGTAGCTCCTGCAAGACCTTTTCAGCTTCAGACTTTTCTAGACATATTAGCAAAACAAAATCGTCATTCCTTTTAAATAAGGCATCATTGATAGATTGATTTGATTATCTTTAAGTCTAAGATCTCTTTTCTTATTGTAATTGAGTTCTAATGGAGCATAACCAATTTTTAGGTAAAAAAATAAGATCAACATCTATGATTTGGACATTATTACCTGAATCTTCATCAATTAAACTGTTATAAGCTTCAACAATTAACCTGCAAAAACATTGACCCCTTACTATTTTAGATAGTTTGATGTGTAGGTCGTATTCTTACAGAGAAGTAACCCAATTTGTCCTTTTCTCTCCCAATTCATTCTGGGTAAGTAAGTGTTTGATAGCAGGGAAAGGCAAAATTACTTTTGTATGTGTTTTTAGGAGGAAACGCCTGAAATGTTTAATGGATTTGAAGACTGAAAAAGCTTTCTTTTCAACCTATGAATAATTAGCTGGGCTCCGTGTAGATTTGACTAAAGAAGGAAATTCAAGCTTCAATTTGTTGCTCATTAGTTTGAGTCAAGATTGCTACATAAGATTGTTCAGAAGCAAAAGTATAAAGAATGAACAGTTTGGAAAAATTGCGGTTGATAACAAAGGGGCATCATTGATTTCCTATTTTATTGATTTGAATGTTTTTATTTCGATCAAGCCCCATTTGAAAATTGAATTCTTCTTTATCATAGCTTGCAAAGGAAGTACAATTTGAGAGAATTCTGGAACAAATCTTTAAACAAAATTAATTTGTCCAAGGAAGGATTGCATCATTTTTTTGTTGTTTGGTAAGGGGATTCTAGATATCACTTTAATTCTATCTGGATCTATGCACATTCCTTATTTAGACACCATAAATCCCATAATTTTTCCTTCGTTAAGAGCAGAAAATGACTTTTTAGGATTTCGGGAGATTCCAAACTTTGTACATCTTGCAAAGATCTATTTTAAATCATGTAAATGATTACCTTTTTTCTTGGAATAAATTGTATTGTTATCTAGATACACTAAAATTGTTTTATTGATCGATCCTATGAAAGAAATATTCATAGCTCTTTGGAAAATAGCTCAAGCATTAATCAATCCGAAAGACATTTTTTAATAAGCGTAGGTTACCCACTTAGTTGAGAATGTGGTTTTCAGTGTGTCATCTAGATGTACAAGAATTTGATTTTAACCTGAAAGGCCATCTAAAAAAGTCATTAGTTTAGAACTAGCAATCGATTGTAAAATTTGTTCCATTGGGCAAAGGAAAGTTATCATTTTCATATGATTTGCTCAAATTTATGAAATCTATACAAATATGAATATCCCCATTTTTATTTCTAAATGGAATAAGTTTTGAGACCCACTTGGAATTTCTAATTGGAAAAATGATTTTATCTTTAAGAAGTTTATTCAGTTCAGTTTTAATCTAAGTTTCCAAGTTAGGGTGGATTTTCCTGAGCTTTTGTTGGATTGGCTTGACACTTGAAAGCATAGGAATAGTGTGTTGAATGATGGATTTGTCATAGGTTTTCAAATCATCATAATTCCATGCAAATATATCCTTGTATGTTTTCAAAAAATGAATGAAAGCAGATCTTTCATTTGGTGAAAGTCCAAGGCCCGAATTGATGTTCTAAGGCTTATGATTAGATCCTAAGTTAGCCAATTCAAATATGTGAGTTGAAATTTGAATTTTACAAGTAGTTACTCTTTTTAATCTATCTTTCAGTTCATATAAATCTTCAAGTTTAACTACAGGTTTAGGTAAAGAATTTTCCTTAGAAGATTTATTCAACTATTTGTCATGTTCATCTTCATTGATAATTTGATCAGAGTAAGACCCTTCAGATGTCAAAAACCTCAAGATGTCATTGTCATCATTAAACACTCACCAATTTGTAATGTTTTCTGGAATGAAGGGGCGAAAAATTAATTCAATAGACAATCTATCTGTATTGAAATATTTAGGTGGAATGAGTTTGGAAGAAACATTTTCTATGAGGTTGGCACTAGCATTTTGTCTTCTAGGAGCTATGTTGAATGTAGTGAAATGAGACGTGAGTTCTTGGATCAAAGATTGATAATGCTTAAGGTGTCTATAAACACAGTGGATGTTGTTTCTAACTTGTTTGATAACAATCTCTGAGTCACCAAAAACTTTAAGGTATTTGATATCATGACTAATAGCCCTCTGTAATCCGTGGACCAATGCTTCATATTCTGCAACATTATTGGTACAAACAAACTCTAATTTGCAAGCTAGCATAGTATTTTCTCCATAAATATTAACCAAAATGTAGCTAGTTCTTGCTCCTTCATTAGATTTTGATCCATTAAAATAAAGGGTCCAAAATACACTATCATGATTATTTACAAGGTATCTACAGCATTTATACACCTAGAAGAATCTATTCAGGATAAATTTTCAATTTGGGATGAAACAGAGTCAAATAAAAAAGGATATTCTTGCGCTTGAAAATTGCCAAAGAAAGACTCAAAGGAATAACTTCCAAGAATATTGTTTGTAAAAACTACTAATTCATTTTATTCATCAAAATCAGCCACTGAATGTTTCATGTGTTTTTCCCTATCAACATGAATTTGATTGTGTTTTCCATTGTAGGGAAGCCACATGTGTGACCAATCAATTGCAAAGTAACCATGTAGTTTTTCAGACCTGTCTCTGCTTGGAATAAGACCATAAAATTCAGGAATGTCTACAGCTAATATATCTATTATTTGACAAACCTTTGAGTTGGAAGCTAATCTTAGTAAAACATAATTTATTTCTCTCAAAACTTTGCCTTTTGTGTGATCTAACTGAACAATCTGGACAACAGATTTCTGTGGTGTTATATTCAATTTAAGGCATACCACGTAAGGCATGACATTTGATGATGCACCAAAATCTACTAGGCGGTTATGAACATTCCTATTAAAAATCTCAAAAGTCAATAAAAAGGGAGGAGTATGGGAATTTGATCTTTCTCTAATCAAAATGACATATGATGAGTCAAGCTTATCTGAAGAGGCATTAGGAGGTTTGGTAGTCCCTTTTGAGGGTTTTTTAGCGACAACAATAGGTAATGGAGATGCAGGAAATGCATTCAATTCTTTAAATAAAATTTTATGTTGTTGTTTTAATTTACTAACCTCATAAAGAGAAATGTTGGCTTTGATCTTTTTCATGTCCTCGACAATATTATATTCCATAGTGTCAGATATTATCAAAGTCTTGGATGAAGAAGGAGATTTAGAAGTAATCAAAAGAGAATCTGAAGGAGTAGAAGACTTATTATTTACACTTTTGTCCTTGTTAGGAAGAGTAGGGGACTTATGTTTTCGATTTGCTGGAGATGAATCAACAAGTCCCTTACTTCTAGTACTTACTAGTAGGACCTCTTCTTCTTTTTCATTTTCTGAAGTGGTTAGGATGAAATTCCATAAACCATAAGCTTATGCTGAATTCTTCTTCTTGGGATTATTCAATAGATAAAGTTGATACTTCCTCTTCATCATCTTGATCAGATTTAGGATTTGATATAATGGTAGGTGGTTGTCACTGTGATGGATGAGCCCTTTTGAAAGGTTTAAAGGGTTTTTTAGAGGTTTCAACGACTTGCTTTTTAATTTCTACCATTTCATTTGACATTATTTTCATAAACTTTTGTAATCATTCTAAGTCAATGATTCTTGGGATCTTTCTTCTTGAATTAATCCCTAAAAGTAACTTTTTTGGTTTGCTTTATTTCATCAAGGATAGTTTTCTTTTCAAGAGAAAGGATTCTTTTTTCTATAGATAGAGCTTCTTTCATGTTATCAAGAATAACTATTTTGTTGGCTCTATCTACGAGCATAACAATATTTGAAAGAAGAGCAGATATATACCATTCAATCTGCACATCGGTCCCTGTTCTAGAAGTGGCTAGGATCTTATTCAGGAATTTGTTGAATTTGGAATTAAAATGTTTGATTATTTCTTTTGAATTGGTCTTAAGATTTGATAAGTCATTAATCAAAGTGGAAATTGTTCGATCATCACCAAATTTCAATAAAAATTGTTCTTCGAACATCTCCCAATTTGTTATTGATCCATAAGGAAGAGAAAAATACCATGATTCTGCAGATATTTCAAATGTGTATTGAAAGAGTCTGACAACATAATCTTCTTCAGT
Organism: Pinus taeda; assembly: GCA_000404065.3. Taxonomy (NCBI): domain Eukaryota; kingdom Viridiplantae; phylum Streptophyta; class Pinopsida; order Pinales; family Pinaceae; genus Pinus; species Pinus taeda. The sequence continues at coordinate 8,964 of APFE031745678.1, forward strand.
GACTTCATTTATATTGATGGCTAACATGAAATTATGAAGTTGTTCCTCTGCAGGGAGACCATCATCATGATTCAACTTATGAAGCCACCTCTCTGGGTGTTTGGGAAGAGGGTGCAATGGTGGGTCCATCTGTACTGCCCCAGGGTTATTCCATGGTCTTTGTGCCATTCTTGGAGTACTCAGAGCAGAAGAAGTAGTAGAAGATGAGGGGGAGAATGGCGGTGATTGAGCTATTATGAAATATGTTCCTACAGTACTAATGATTATAGTTTCACTAAACGTTTGTGTCTGAGGAATGTGAAAGGATGGAATAAGAGGTCGATTAGAAGAAGGTAAAGAGGTAGAGGAAGTGGAAGGAACAAGAGAAGAAGTAAGAGAGGAAGATGGTGATGTAATATCGTTAGCAAAAGAACGAGTTTTTGGCGTAGTTTTCTTTCTCCGATGAGCGGAAAACGGAAATTCAATAGGTTTAAATCCAAGTTTTTCACTCTGGGATCTAGTTAATATAGTAGAAGACTGTAAATAAGGAAACACTTCCTTCAAATATATCAATTTGGACATAGTTTTCTCTAGAAATGGAAATTACTTCCAATTTTTGGATCAAAGACTGAACTTCAGGAGATTTAGTTGGTATTTGAGAAGAATTTTTTCCAACTGACTTTGGAAGTGTGCTAGGAGTTTTGGTGGCTTTTTGAACAAATTCAGATCTTGCATTAGGAGATTTGGAATGTGATCTGGAAGTTGGTGGTGATTTTGAGGGAGACTGATTCTTAGAATGAAATTTTAATTTAAGAGTGGATATTCTTGCCATTCATAGTGTGAAGGCCCTCCTTATAGCACCAAAAATGTTGAAGGATCCAAAATCTTTGCCTCAACATCAAGGAAAACGACCCAGTCGGGAACTTAGAGAAGCTCCTTTTCCGTTTGGAATAGTGGCTCTGATTGGGTTTATGGGACCCACTTTCCTTAATAAAAGATAAAAAGTGGATTTGATATATAAGTGTGGGATTTATTATGTGAATGAAACTAAGAAACATAAATACATAGACTTAAACTATCTATCCCATGGTTTTTTTTTTTTGTGTGTGACTTATAAAGATCTCGCATTAAACATGATAATATAGATCATCAAATCCTTTGTGAAGTTAAAATATACAAAGATAACTAACTTAATTGAATAGTTAATTAAACCAGTTGTTGAAACATATCACACATCTCAGATATCATTGTTCAATTAAGCACATCAATAGTGATAAAGCTTAACTTCTTACAAACATATATATGATAAACACAAATATAATAACCATTTAAATCATAAAAATAGTACTAGTATTTAGATAATAGTACCCAATAAACATTAACTCTACTCATAAGTGAAATAGTAGTGGTTCATCTTTCTATTAAGATTCCTCCAAGATACGGTAGTGAAAACGAGAAGCTTTCTCCCAAAAATTCAGAACTCTTCATAACAATGAAGGGGATTTACAGTTTGTAATCCAAACACAAATCTAGAAAAGTGTCATAGAATATTGAAGTTGTTTTAACAAACCATACTAAAATTAAACTAAAATATAATAGTCAATTGTAGTTGCAACAACTTAACTCCCCACTCACTACCCCAATCTCGCATCTATGTGTCGTTAGCTTTAATTTAGGTAGATGGCGAAGTCATACATGCCTCTATGTAGTGAATAACACATTGTTAAGTGCTGAAATTAAATGAGTGATTATATTGGAGAGACGTCTCAAAATTAGCCATTGATTATGTAGTTTTATTAGGAAATTCCAATAATATTCCAATTCAGTCTTTGATAGATTTTGATACTCTCAACCTTCTTTTTCGATGATTCTTCCCATACTTTTGTCACCAATGTTACATCTGGAAACAATTTGAGGAGTTATTTAGCTAGAGGATTGATTTGTTGCCCATGTGTTGGCCATTTTCAGTCTCTGTTACAACAATCCCTTTAGTTTAGAACTGCATTGTGGCACATGGTAGAGAATCTTTGGAAATCCTAGATAGAACTGTTACTTTCTCCTTATCGACCCTGGGTTCATCTCTATTTCAGTTAAACAGAGTTTTTATTAAACTCAGACAAAAACCGAATTGAAATATAAATATAATCAACTCCCAACAAAACCATTGAAAATAGAATTTTCAATCATAATAACAGTGGCACGCTGGAGGTGATAAGTAATGAGAACCATATGGTATCAGCGAAAGGCTTATCACAACTTTTAAAATGAGACAATACAAAATATTTGTGATACGAGCAGCTCTAATATGGAGCGGATGTGAAATCATATTTAAAATCATTGTAATAACTATATTAGATCTGTAATATCGGAGGTGTGAAATGGTTGCAACATAACCAAAGTTGTGATATTGCGGACGCGATTATGTATTAGATCACCGTAATAAAAATAAATTGGGTCCACAATATCGACGATTTTAAGACGTGTGCCATTATAAAAGTTTCTATGAGTGAAAGTTATTTTGTATTAAATCAAACATATAATTATATCGAGTCTAGATATCGCAAATTAGAGCTAAATGCTTATTACATATCAGAATATTGGTGGGATTGGCATATCACAATCAAAGAACAACAGATAAAAAATATCAAAGATTGGCAATCAGAGCTTTGGAGATCAGTGACAAGAGCATCGTTTTAAAAATGCCAATATTGGAATCTATGATATCCTACGAGGCAATCCTGTGGGGTCAGGATTTTGTTATTATATTTGCAATGGAGTAGTTTTATCACTTATATGCTGAAATCTTTGAAAACTTAATTGGAGAATGTTTTAATTGCAATATTTCTTAAAAGGAAATGTTACCATGTTTGAAATACTCAAATAAAGTTTTGTCGATATGGAATTTTAAATAAAAGCTAATGTTTGCAAATATCTATTATGAACTTAAGCTTTCATAAAGTTTCCAATAAGAGAGACTTAAGGTTTCGATAAGGAGGATTTATCATTTTAGTCAAGTTTTTGGACGAATGAGACTAATATTATCTTATTTATTGAAACTTAAAGGATTTTATCCTCAATTAAAAAGGTTCCCTCATATTTTATTAGTTCTACTATTAACCATATGGGGGGGGTTGTTGATTAGTACAACAAGTACACAGACTTACCTAGTGATGGAACCGACACAGGTCCAAACACATCACTGTGCATAAGCTCCAATATCCCTTTCGTCCTCTTGGCACCAGAGGGGAAACTCACCCAATTTTGCTTCCCATATACACAATGTTCACAGAAATCAAAATCCATAGAGAAATTAGAAATACCTTCTACCATACCATTACCATGAAGTATCTGACGGCTCTTATCTCCAATATGTCCAATCCTTTGATGCCATAGCATGGTCTTATATCTAGAGACCTTTAGATTTTCTGCTCCACTTTTAGGAACTACAGAATTTTTGCACACATCAATAACATTAATACCCAGAATCTTGTACAGAGTTATAATTTCAAGTCCCAACATCAATACTAGTGCTCCCCGAACCATCTTGTAGGTATCTTTCTTAAGAACTTTAGATCTACAGTCATTTTTGTATTCCACTTCCTTTTCGCATTTCCAACATACATTTATAGGTTTTCCTGGAGATTTATATCCCCCTCTAGATTTATATCTCCCACTCAAGGACTTATTTTTATTTCTATTTTGGGACCGTCCTCCTACAGACAAGGTATCTCCATTCTAGCTCTCCATATTTTTCCATCTCATCTCCTTTGACAAAAAGGAAGAGACTATTTCATAAAACTTCAAGGTAGTTGTATTGCTATCTAAAGAAACAACCAGACTATCCCACAAATCTGGTAGAGAATAGAAAAAAATGATGCACTTATCTTCATCTGAAATATTTATATCAACAAATTACAACTATCTTACCAAAATATTAAAGGCGTTCAGATGCTTTATCACCGAGTCTCTATCTGATCCAGGTGGATATTGGTGGCCACCTACTAATTCCACTTGGATCCCCTCTAGTGCTTCTTTCAGTTTTTTCAGTTTCCTCAATTATAGCACAGTTTACTATTTTTAGCAGTTTTTTGGGTCCTAAACTTCCGGAGCCGTTTTGAGGCCCTAAACGACATTTTTTTGGGAAATCTACCGCTAGTGATTTTCTATCTAAAAATCATCTTTTCTGTCGTAGTCCTCGGAGAGATATTTCCAACGGGCTATCATGCGCGTCAAACGAAGATAATACAACCAATTCGCGACCCCGGGAAGTTGATGTACCAACTTACCCAAAAACGGGGCCCACAATTTGGCGTTTCATCTTCAAGGGTGAGGTTTTGGAATGTGAAGGGTTTTCCATTGTTTCTCAACAATAAATAGGCCTTCGAGCCTCATTGTAACACAGTTCAGAGGCATGTAGCCACACATCTCTTCTCAGAGATAAGCTACCATCGCCCTAGCTGGTTTATTTCCATTTGTGGTTGTAAGCATATTTCAGTATTTTCCATTAATGAAATGAAGTATTATTTCCACTGCATCTTTGTGTATATGCTTATCTCTGTACTTTTTTGCGTTCCTGTTTAAGTCTGGATCAGTGGTATCAGAGCGGTCTACTTTTTCTCTGTTTTTCTTTGCATGTCCGCAATGAGGCTGGGATATAAGGAGTTAGGGTTTGAGCTAGTCGAACCTTTGCAAGACCAGACTCGCAAATCCCGACGGCCTCCCATGTCGGATGAGAAGAAAGACGAGGGAGCAGGAGATCCTATCAAAATCTTGCTCGAAGAAGCCCTCGAGCGACAACGGAACGCGATGATGGACAGCTTTGCCCAAATCCTTCAGCGGCTACCCAAAAGTGACGCATCGGCTTCCGGCAGCTACTCTGGAAATGCCATGCCCTTTAAGGTACAAGTTAATTTTGAAATCCCCATATTCGAGGGTCAGATAGACGCAGATGCCGTAGATAAATGGTTAAATCCGCTAGAGGGTTATTTTTCTGTTCATGAATTTTCGAGTCGGGAAAAGATTGTTTTCGCTCTTCTCAAAGCAGCCCCCCACGTCAAGGACTGGTGGGAAACCTATTGCGAGCAGAAGGATGAAAATACAGGCTCGCTATTTTCAGCCGCACCCACCTGAAATTCATTTCAGGATGCCATTAAGGAGCAATACTAACCTGTTGGAAGCTATGAGGATGAATACATAAAGTGGACCACACTGCGGCAGGGAAGGGATCAAGATGTGTCGGAGTTCACCAATCTTTTCCATACCCTTCGCACAAAGTTGGGTATCAAGGATTTGGAGCAGCATTTGATACTCAAATACCACGGCTGCCTACACAAGTACATCTAGGAAGAAATGGAATTCCTGAACATCTCCTCGCTCGGCATAGGATACCGATATGCCGTCAAGATCGAGCAGAATTTTAAACAAAAGAAGCGAGACTTTGGATCTACGAATCCAAAGCAATGGAAAGGTGCACCGAAACCACAGAACAAAGGACAAAGCCTAGGCAGGGTAGCCCAAGACAACCTGCCAAAGCTACAAGTAAAGAACAATGCCGCAAAGCTGAAAAAGGACACGGGAAAATGGTGTGAGTTCCATAAGAGCTCCACTCACAACACAAGTGAGTGTCGGGCAAAGCAGTCACTGGTGGTTGAGCTAAAGGTTTCAAAATCAGATGCAGGTTCTGACTCTGAGTCAAAACCCAACAAGGGGAATGACAAAGGGAAGAAAATCATTGATGCGGATCCCAACGCCACTGTTGCTACTGCCAAGATCCAAAAAAATGAACCCGGAGATCCAGAGGAGGAGGAGCGTCTCTTCCACTCCCAGATGTGGGTAAGGGGATCCCTGCTACAATTCATTATCGATAGCGGGAGCCAAAAGAACCTCATTTTGGCAGAGGTTGTGAAGCGGTTGGGCTTACTGACCACAGCACATCCACAACTGTACACCATCGGGTGGCTGCACCAAGGACGGAATCTCCGCGTGAGCCAACAGTGTCACCTTCCATACAACATCAAGCCCTTCACAGATGAGGTATTGTGTGACATTGCTCCCCTTGAAGTTTGTGATGTATTCTTAGGACAACCATACTTTTGGAAGCGACATGTTGTGTATGAATCAAGGCCCCATGCTGTTATTATTAGGTTGGGAAATCAATTGTACAGGATACCAGAGATAGCACCGCCTACTGCCATCTCTTTGATTACTACAAAACAATGCAGTAAGCTCATTTCCAAAACTGGAAAATTTGTTTTCCTGATGATACGCCCTCAATGAAAGAAGAAGACGGTGGCCACAACCTTTAGGCAGGGCCCCTCTGCATGAAAACTACAGATGGACAAGGTCGTGGAGGAGTACGAGGACATCTTCACCTCCCCCGTAGGGGTTCCTCTGCACTGTCAGGTCATGCACCCCATCGATCTGACCCCAGGTGCGTCGCTACCCAATGGACCAATTTATCGGTGCTCCCTTCTAGAGAACGATGAAATTAAGAGGCAGATTCAGGAGCTGCTACAGAAAGGCCACATTCGTCTGAGTTCATCGCTTTGCGGGAGCCCAATTGTGTTGGTACAGAAGAAGGATGGGACTTGGAGACTCTGTATTGACTATCGAGCGCTGAACAAGATCACTGTCTGAAATAGGTACCCAATCCCACGGATTGATGACCTCCTGGACCAACTAAAGGGGGAAAAATATTTCAGCAAGATTGATCTGAAGTCAGGATATCACCAGGTACCGATCGAACCCTCTGATGTGTGGAAGACTGCTTTCAAAGCCAAGGAGGCCCTTTTCGAATGGTTGGTTATGCCTTTCGGGTTGACGAATGCTCCTGCAACCTTCATGAGGCTAATGGATGACATCTTGCGGCCATTCACCAACTCATTCGTAGTGGTATACTTGGATGACATTCTGATCTCAGCCAGAGTTGGGAAGAGCACCTCCACCACATCCGACAGGTTCTCCAAACACCGCGACAACACAAGCTATGTGCCAATTTGGAGAAATGCACTTTTGGCATGACCCAGGTTCAATATCTAGAATACATTATTGATGAACAAGGGGTGCATGTGGATCCAGCCAAGATCCAAGTCATTCGGGATTGGCCATCTCCAACCACTTTGACAAAGCTCTGCAACTTTCTAGGTCTTGCCAACTTCTATCGCAGGTTCGTGTTGGGGTTTTCTCATATCACTTGGCCTTTGAGTCAAGTCACGAAGGGAGGAGCGAAGGCCAAATTCTTTTGGTCTGAATCTCAACAGAAGGCATTCATAGAATTGAAAGATCGCCTCTGCACGGCACCAGTGCTCGCGTTACCAGATTTACAACAACCATTTGAGTTCGAGACAGATGCCTCTGACTATGCTATTGGGGCAGTCCTTACTCAACACGGGCATCCAGTGGCATATCACAGTGAAACACTTTCAGACACAGTCCGGAAGTAACCCACTTATGATAAAGAGATGTATTCCATTGTACAGGCCTGCCGACAATGGAAGCATTACATTTTGGGGAAGGAAACGATCATCCACACAGATCACCGACCTCTACAGTTCATACAGACCCAAGGGAAATTGCAGAATGATCGCCATCAGAAGTGTCTACATACCTGCAACAGTTTCACTTGAATATCAAGTATAAACAGGGCAGCACCAATAATGTTGCAGATTGCCTCAGTCGACCACCGATCATGGCGCTAACCACCGTGCTCAACTCTTGCGGGAACGAGACTTCTGATTGGCCACTTCTCTACAAAAGCGACCCAGAATTCGGCCACACATACCAGACACTTTTGGAGGGTCGGCAGGTTGCAGATTTTCACCTCCAGGATGCCCTATTATGCCACCTCGGTCACCTTTGTGTTCCTTCAAGCGAGCGTGCCAAGATGATTTGGGAAG